>JABXWE010015784.1:0-17326 GCA_014611495.1 Limonius californicus
CCAGAGAATACGGGCCTGTAAAATATACGAAGAAATGTTGTGCCCAATTCTACCTGCAATTCATTGCAGTGTTGTTACACAATATTAACTACTTCTAATTTTATTTATTGATTTTGCTATTATAAATCATTCAGTACCTACCCTATTTGAGTGGTTAAAACCAATTTGCTTCAAAAAGTGAACGAATATTTTCGCTGGAACTTTCCCACATTGTTCTCTGAACTCACATTTCTTATTATTTTATAGTGTTAGCGGTATTAATGCTCTACTTAAGTTTTAATGTTTAGAAATACTTGTATAGCAAACTTTTTAAAAAGTTTCCTTTTATTTTAATAAAATGAATGTTTAAAAAGCTTATGAAAATGGAATTCGTAAATTATGATTATTTTGAAGGCAGATGCAATCTATTACCGGGCGGGCGCAATGTAGTGTTTATTATTTAGTTTTAGAACATTTATATTTTTGGCAACGGTTTTTGCGTATTGTGAATGTTACTTAAATTGTAATATTCCAGTACACTCATATCTTGTATGTAATATTCCAGTACACACATATCTTGTTGTTTTGCACGAACTTCGAATTCTTCTATTTACCAATATCTATTTATCATTATACATATTATTCATTTATTCGGACTTATATATTAGAAATTTAGAATGTAAGAAAGAATAATAATTCATAAACCATCGCATTAGTTACTACAAAATCTTAATATCCTACATTACAATTAATCCAATAAATGTAATAAATATATAAAACCAGAAAGTGTTGATTATTAAAGATTTTCGAAACAAAGAACCTCAACAACGAGTAGCTCGTCCATTTACAAAATGTACGCTCAAAAAATAAATATTTACTAAAATGTACGTAGCTTCTGTCGGCTCAATAACAACTGGGAAGAATTATAAAGGTTCGAAGAAAAGGCCGTGCAGGCCGAAAATCAAGGGGCGGTAGAGTCTTAAGAAGTGTCAACAACAGCAGTCTATAATAGGCAGTGTTGAGGGTAGCTACGCGTAAGCTTGTTTATCCTTGGCGTAATAACTAATTAATAGCGTTTGCGGACCTACTAACTGATTGCTATGCGGGTATTCTGTAAGCTGAGGCAAGGTGCGAATTTAGTGTTACCAAGTATGTGTTTATATATAAATATGGGCTGCAATGGCAATATCAGTTAATATAAGCCGTGGCGTCCCTGGCTAGGTTATGCTTTATATCCCATGAAGTGTTTACCGGAATGGTTGCGTATTATCTACTTATTATTGTGTATGTTTTATATTCCATGAAGTGTCATATGTGTTCACCCAAATGGTTACGTATTATCTACTTGTTATTATATGTGTTTACAAGCATTCGATCCTGTTATGGTTGTTATACAAGATTGGTGTGTCTATGTAAGTAGTTGTTGGAAATAGTAGCGTAGTGAATATAAGTAGCTACATTAGTAGATAATGTGTGTGGCATGATTAATCATTATTTACCTAGCAATCATTCGGGAGGTAGTCAGTCGGTAGAGGTTGCATCGAAAATGTGCCTACATCGAATTATTATTGTTATGAATGCAACATGTATGCCTGTAAACAATAAAGCGACTGGCTGGACTTAGTCCTAGCCTGGATCTCTCTGGAGGATTGGTGCACCAGAAGATCTGCATAAGTATCGTACTTACTCTACGATAACGAATGACTGAGGCCACAGCAGCTAGCCGACCGATGAGCATCCGTATTCTGTTGGAGTCCCAATCCAGGGGCAGGGGGCTGGAGGACCCCTGGTGAGTACAACTGCCCAACATTTATTGACAGATCAGGAAGTCTGTTGCATGTCACCTGCCTGTCGCCGCCAGTGAGTTCTGATCGCATCCGCTGTTTGTCTAGGAACTGCATAAATGAAATGCAGAAGCGCTGCAACCGTATTTACATTTGGAACACGCCCGCCCCCCCCGTAAGGTCGGCCCTAACATGTACGATGTTCATATAAGCAGATGACGTCGTAGGTGTGCTGCAGTTATCCACATTAAAACTTCTACATGGTGCGTTAAAACACAAGTAGTTACTAAAGGCAGCAATTATTACTTATTAACTTTAAAATATGCTGAATTTCGTAGCTAAAAATATGCATGAATCTTAAATATCCCTGTTGTTGTTATATACATGGTGGTTGGTTTTCCATTAGCCAGCCTATGTCAAAATTAGACAAACAAGACAAAGTTTTAGTCCCACTTTATTTATAACACAGCGACAATAATAATTTTCATGGCCTACTATTTTTTGGAAAAAATGTTCAAATTTTGTTATTCAAATGTATATATTTTTGTCATCTTAAAATGTATTTTCATTCATGTATAGCAAGTCAGGATTCACATTCCAATAAGGCAACAAAGTCAGGTAATAAAATCACAAGGGTTGGCCATGATCGTCTTTCATTTCAGATCTAAACAATTCTCACACTTCATTGTTTAATGAATGTTCTGATAATTTATGAGTGATAAATTGTTTGTCATCGTTATTCTTATGTTTTAAACCAGATTTGAATTGATTTAAAGTTTTTGGTGTTCGTTTTCGTAGTATTTCTGTGTGTGTGTTCGTCATTTTTGGAATTGCTAAAATGGGAATTTATACGAATAGCGAAAAATTGGATATGCTGTGTTGCTTTCACCTGATCTGTTAATGCTTGATTTTTTGTATGTAAAATGATGGGAGATATAGTATATGATACGCCTTCTCACATCTTCAGGACTGATAAACAAACTAACTGCAGCTTGTTGATCGATTACACGGCAAATATTGCATACTTCTAGAAGAAATTTAATCATGAGTGTTCATAAATGTTTGGAATGTAATGATGAACACTTTAACCACCTGTTAAACTCGAAAGCTTTTAGTCAATATTATTATGCTTGTGTTATTCATAAACCTAATAAAAGACGATCACCGCCAACTCTTGCGATTTTATTATTTTACTTTACTTGTCTTGTGGGAATGCGAATCCTGATTTGTTATACATTAATGAAAAGAAAATTTAAGGTAGAGTTATCTGACAAAAAATATGGGTGTTCTATTTGAAAAGGCAAAGTTGGACATTTTCCCCAAAAACTAGTAGGCCATGAAAAATTATTATTGTCGCTATGTTATAAATAAAATGGGACTAACAATAAGTCTTTTTTTGTACCTCTAATATTGCCGAAGATATAAGCTGGCTAATGAAAAACCAACCACCCTGTATAACTTTCGCTGTATTTTCCTTATTTATTGAAATAAGAAAAAAACATGCAACATTAGAGCTGTGATGGAAAACAGCGATGAAGATATGCCTGAATACATGGAGGAAATGGCAAGAAACGGTTTTATAAATTTCCTGCCACAAAAATCTTAAATTAAATCTGTTATTTTTTGAGAGAAGAAATACTTTTTAAATAAAAACAATTCCTCCCTTAGGAAAAAATTGGGTCTAGGTCAATAATCACTCCGGTGAAAACCACTCCGGTCAAAATCACTCCAACAAGAACCACTCCAAGCAATAATCACTCCAAACGAAAACCCCTCCGACAAAAATCACTTTAGTAAAAATCACTCCTGTTAACAATCACTTAATTTATTATAATATAAATATATTAACGATGTAAAAATTATCATTGCATATTGCTAATAATTTTAGAAGTTTTTAGAAATCTCGTCTGCAAATTTACTGCGACCTGACAGTAGATGTATTTGTAAAAAGAAAGCAATTACCAAACAATAGCTATTAGCATATACTCGTTAAGGGTTGTTGTGAATCTGTTTTTCTTCAGAATTCCAGGTACACACTTAAGATTCGAAGATACTTAAATAATTTGTAATAAGTAACCTAACAATTTTGTCCGCAGTTCAGTACGGGATTAACGATCGTCTTTGGTATTTAAGTACCTACCTGATAATTATTTTGTTGCTGTGTTATGTTCCACAACATAACATAAAATTAAACGTTTAGCATGTAGCTGTTACATATATGCATTAATTTTTAGTATTATAAATAAATTCACCCCTGATTATTCTTAATATAATTTTGTAGATTGCAATAATAAATATGTACGAGCACCAATTTTTTTGCTTGCTTTATTATGCGAGTGATTGTTCACAGGAGTGATTATTTACAAGAGTGATTTTTACTAAAGTGTTTTTTGTCGGAGGGGTTTTCGTTTGGAGTGATTATTGCTTGGAGTGGTTCTTGTTGGAGTGATTTTGACCGGAGTGGCTTTCACCGGAGTGATTATTTCGGAGTGATTATAGCCGGATACCGAAAAAATTGCCTACTTGTATCTCTTAGTTTGGGGGAACCAAAGCTAATTTTCTGTTTTGGTGTTAGAAAAAATAATATTCCCGCATTTTAGAATCCGTCTTTAAATACGGTTTTGTGTCCATATACCACGTCGTTTTCATAAAGTTGAAAAATGTCTCGTCATTTCAGATATTTGCAGCCTTTGCCTATTAAGATTTTGATGAACGATTTCATTGAGCTAGGTAATATTGTGCCGTAAGATAACAAAGAATACCCAACGGCAAATAATACAAAAGGGAGGGCAAACTTGAGTATAAACAAAAACTAAGTTAATTCGAAGTGCACTATATGGTGATATCTGTTGTTGTTTTCCTGGGCTGAATGCCACGGAGGACAACACAAGGAATTATGCACTAAGGAATTTGACAAAGACTAACATGGCTGACTTACAAATGCTGGATGTCGGGAAATGCAGAGCTTCTCGGTAATTGCTCGTCCAGCAAAAAATTCGCACACACGCTTCTGTTGACACTTGCTTTTACAGTGAGTCTGATAACGAACCAAATGTCAGTTCGGGGGTTGAGGGTGTAAGAACTGGGTAGAACAAAGACGGTATGGTCATAACATTTGTTTGCCAGGAAATAGGAATGGCAAATTTTACATGGACGCAACAAATATAATTTTTACAACAGCATATTGTTAATAATTAATAATATATTAGCCAACTCCAAACGGGTTGTGATGCTGAAAGGCATTCGTTTTATGGCAATGGCTCTTGTTTCCAGTGCAGAAAACTCATCATCCACCCCTGCACAAAATTGAAAGAGTAATTTATTACTAAATTGTCTTTTGATTTTGCCAATTGCCGTGAAGTTTATGAAGATTTTTTCTTTGGCAGTTTAGAGACCTTCGGGAGTATTTTGAAATGGGCCTCTAACACTCTCGTAACTTGCTACCAAGTTGTCGTCAGTAAGAAAATAGTTTTTAAAATTCTTTGCCAGCATGACTAAATGATTTTCAATGGTTACAAAAACAACTTTCATATGTTGTTCTTCAGCTTTGTAAGTTTTAATACATTCATCCACATTTGCAAACATTTCTAGGTTTTTTACTTTAAATTTCTGCTCCAGAATTGCAATTTTTTACAAAAAGCATTAACTTTATCACTCGTATCCAACATATGTGTGTTTGCTCCTTGGATTTGAAAATTCAAGGTATTTAATTCCTCGAATATGTCAACCAAGTAGCTCAATTTCATCAGAAATAAATCATCTCGAAACTTCTCGGCTTCCGGTCGGTTTTCCTCTCCTAGAAAAATGGCGATTTCATCTCTTAATTCATAAACACGTTGCAAAAATTTCCTAAATCCTAAATTTCCATTTTTATATCATTTACTACGGTTACGACCGTCATTAGCACAGTATTCAGACCAGGACTCATTTCTTTGGAAGCCAGATCTTCTCTGTGGATCTCACAATGTGTTCAGACACACGATGTAGATTTTTGTTTCACAAGTGCTTGTATATTTTGGAATCTTCCAGACATTGTACTAGCACCATCGGTCCATATTCCGACGCAATTTTTCCACTCTGTATTTGCCTCGTTTACAAAATCATTTAAGATAGCAAATAATGCAAGTGCTGTTGCTTTGAGTTCTATTGGTTTGGAGAAAAGTAGTTCTTCTGCTGCACAAAATCCAACATAGGCAATTAAATGAGCATCTTTATTGTTATCTATTGCCGCATCAAGCTGAATTGAAAACAATTTGTCACGCAACTTCCCGAAAAGCTGATGTTGTACATCTTCACCTATATCACCAATTCGACGGGCAACAGTAGGGGTTTTTTATATCTGCCTATTTATATGATACTTTGTAAGAGGCAAGTAAAGCTATTTCATTCACAGATAAAGTTTTTTAAAAAAATGATGTTTGCTTTTCATGTAATCTTAATTTTAATTCGAAGAATTGTCGGGGTTTGTTAACGTACTCACTATGAAGCGTTTCCAAAAGTCGTTTAAGTTTATTGGGTTTCATGCTGTCTGCTGCCAAAATTTTTGAGCAAATGACACACAGGAGCCTTTCTTCTTCATTCAGTATTCTTGAGAATATTTTCCTGATTTTATCTTCGGAACCACGCTCGTCTGTGCACTATCGTCTAATGCTCGCTTACGCTCAATTAAATATTTATTCATGATTCTGTATAAATTTACTGCTATTCGAATACCGTGAATTGCAGTTAACACGCAATTTACAACATACCCATTCACGATAGAAGGATCGACTCGACTGAGACTGGCTGGAATTGAACGAGATGCAGCAGGTTAGGTAGGAATAACCCAGCAACTATATAAGGAAGCAGCGACCGCTTCTGCGACGTGCGGCTTTGTGTATCGAACACAATGGAGATAACATTTCCTGTAATAAACTAATAAAAATTTATTATAATTTCATTTCATAAAATTCGTTAAACTAGAATGTTAGCCACATAAATTATGAAATAAACAATAACTTGTTAACGGTTACGTTCAGGAAATATGTTTATATGGACTTTTCGACTCTAAATAAGTTCTGGAATTCATCTTTGAAACATTGACGGTACGTTTTGGGACACCCTGTATAGATTTATGTATTCCAATAATCCTGTTATAACCGAAGTTGTACAACTTACTGTATTTAAAAGTAAAACTACTCTAATATCAATTTCAATTCAAGTTTTACTATTTTAAACACATAAATAATATTATTGTAATTAGCATTTAATAATAAACGCGAGGCAACAGCGTGTACCATCGAAGCTCTGGTATGATCTCATAATCTCATTGCATCTATAAGTACACTAAAGACGCAAAATAGTTTTCATGCACGTGTTCCAGTTTATTCGTGAAGCTTTTGTAGTTTTGTTATAAAGAATTAATGAAATGAAATCCACAGAGAATATAAAGGTTTTGAATTTAACAATGTCTAACAATTAAGATGTGTATATTACACCTACTTGCAATATTTTTGTAGCATGAAAGATTCCTAATTACTTGTAAATAAGAATTCTTTGCGGTACATGGAGTAGTTTGTATATTTAAAAATTTTAAAGTATTGTACATGATATTAGATATTTTTATAAATTAAAACATCGTTTTAGGATTTGGGTAAAACGGCAAAAAAAATTATATTTATAAAAAAATTGAAAACAAAAATGAACCAAGAAACCAAATCTGGCAACACAATAGGGGAAACAATTTTTTTAGATATCTGAAATAATACTCGTAGGCAGTTTTGTTCCCCAATTTCAAAATCAAGAATCGCTTTCCTAAACCAAAAGTTAGAGTTCGGTATCTCATTGTGTGTTGAGTTAAGATTCCGAAGAATCAAGACTTTGTTCTGCTATAATACTAAAACTTCAATGCGAAATTTAATAAGCGAGAATTTGCTCCTAGCTCTAAAAGTTTGCAAAGTAAATACGAAAATACAGTCGTCACCTACTTTAAAGTTAGAATATGTTTCGAAATGATATTTCTACAGTTTCCGATATTTTAGATATTGCAAGATTTTTTAATTATCTGCATCCTTTGAACCTACGTAATAGGTACCATTTATAGTCTTCTGTGTAAACTTATATTAAATAAAAAGCTAATACTGAAAATATTGTAGAGAAATGCCTGGTTCTTCTAAGAAAGTATATCTAAACAAGAGGTTAGGTGAGCAATTCTAATATTTATGTAGGTACATGATTGCTTCTAAAACATAATTAAGAAAATAGCGGAAATTCTTACATTCACCAATTATAAATTAATTGAATGTACATGTACGAGTTTTAAAAATTTGCAAAGTAAGTGCGGAAATCATGTACATCATCTTTTGCTTTATAGATGACAGAACACTAAATTAGATTTATATGGTGTACCCAATAAAAAGTGTCATAGTAATAAGGTATCTAAGTTACCCCTATTTAGTTTACATTGCTATATTTCGTGTAGGATTTTGTTTGACTCTGATAATTTAATTCGCTATAACTAAAGTAAAAGGTAATTTTTCTTCTAGCATCATTAAGTAGATAACCAGTTACATTTGTATGTTAACAAAGGTATTATAATGCTAAGATGAAAAGAGATTCTCTTATTCTGGAACTGGATATCCATAAAACACATAAATTAACAGCTTATAGGTCCTTGACACACAGAGCTCTAACGGTTCCTCTATATAACAACAATTATACCAAAGAGATTTTGTTCACAATGTAATTTTGTATACATAGGTCAAACAAATAGAAATTTTGATACCAGATACAAAAAACACATACAATACAAACACCCAGAAAAATCTAACAACGCTAAACAATTCCTAGAACACAATCATAAATTGTGTATAAAGCACAAATAGTAAATAAATCCTGTTGAAATTGTGACTATTATTATTATTATTATTAAAGTATATTTATAAATTTTTCTTTGACAGACATTATTTGTTAATAAATCAAGAAGATCTCTGCATGAGCTGAAGCGATTAGACTACTAGAGCATTTATTTAGTTGACAGAATGCGTTTCCTCTCTTCCTTTATATTTAAATAATTACAGTTTGGAATTGGTTTTGAACGCGCAGATTGGGAGTTAAATATTCAAAAAAGAAACAATTTATAAACCAGAATTTCTTTCGCCTACTTCACGTTGGTGAAACTAATTAATTTCTTCTTTTTAAATATGTCGGATATTCTAAAAAAAATTAAAAATTATAATTTGTTTCGCCTAGTTCATGCCGGTAAAACACATTATTTTTTTTATTAACCGAGATATGATTTAAAATATAAAATTGGATCTGGGGCACAAATTGGTGAATTGTGAGTAAAAAATGTACAAAAAGAATAGAACTTGTTTTGCTAACATTGCGCTGCCAACAAAAATTAATTCAAGATTCTTCAAATAACTCTGATAATCTTTCACCTTAAAAACAGAAAAAATTCGAAAATTAGAAGTGTCTCACCAGCATGAAGTTGGCGAAAGACTTTTTTTTTCAATAACTAAATGAAGATTTAAAAAGGGTCGAAACAAAGATCAGTTTAGACGGCCATATATTTAGTTGCTTCAGACTTTAATGACTTTAAAGTTATTGCTATGGGGAGTAAAAAATTGCAGGTATGATACAAAAACAAATATCTGAAGGTGATTGGTCGTTCAACGTGGATCATCACGATAAAAGGTCAACTAGATTATGGGTATTTCAAACTTGTTTGTTCTTTGTTTATTTAGAATTTAATATCGATGCATCGGTAACAAACTGCCAGTATTCGCGACATCCTTGTAACAACTGGAAGCTATTGTACACAGTGAAGAAATTAAAATGTATATTTTGGGATTTGTTGTGCCTTTTCTTCTCTTTACCATCATTGCTGGTGGTGGACAAGTAACGATTGTTAAGGACACAGAAGGTTTGTTGTAAACAAAATAGTAGTTATTTAAAAAAAAAGTAGCCATCTATACAATATGAATCCGTTCCACGACACAGAATTATTAAGAATAGGTATAATAATTTTTGTATTACTTTAGTTAGAAATACAATCTGTTTCAGCTAATTTCCTATCACAAAAATCTTAAATTAAATTTGGTACTTTCCGATTTTTTGAGAGAAAAAAAATGTTTAAATAGAAAAATTGCTCCCTTGGGAAGAAATAGCCTACTTGTATCTCTTAGTTTGGGGGAACCAAAGCTAATTTTCTGTTTTAGTGTTAGAAAAAATAATATTTCCGCATTTCCTAATCCTGTCTTTTAATACGGTTCTATGTCCATATACTACGTCGTTTTCATAAAGTTGAAAAATGGTTCGTCATTTCAGATATTTGCAGCCTTTGCCTATCAAGATTTTGATGGATGATTTCATTTAGCTAGGTAATATAATTTCTCTACGACTATAATATAATGTATTCGTTACATATACCTTTTTAGTTGAAGACTGATAGATATTCTCCATTGCCGTTGGATTTTGTTCTCTATTTCAGTGGATCGTGGGATTCTGTATCAGAATCCAATGGGCGTGGCATGTTAGCCCTTCCCACGTGTTTTTGAAGTAACTGTCAAAAACAGTTTTAAATTTTCAAATTCGTAAAAACAGTAAGAACTAGGTATGAATAATTCAGACAGCGAAAACGCTGAAATGTGTTTGCCACCAGAAATAATGGAAACCGCGAAAACGACGTGTAATTTACTGCCGAGGAAATCGCAGAAACAGTACACACGGCATAAAATCGTTGTGGCTAGTGAACCGATATACGTCCATCTAAAGCAAAATTTTTATTATACTGATTCGGACCAAAAATTGTAACTTCCTATGAAGTAGTCGTAGAGAAAATATAGTCTCCTACTCGTGTAGAATAGCTATTATTTTCATCCTCGTGAATAATAGCTGTCATTCTACACTCGTTGAAGAATATGCTATTTTACAACAACATATTGTTAATAAATAAATATACTAGCCATCTCCAAACGGGTTGTAATGCTGCAAGGCATTCATTTTATGGCAGTGGATCAGGTCCTACTGGCATGTAGAAATTGATATCTATTTACAACTCCAGCAGCCGGAATTCGTTCTATTTCGATATTTCGTGTTAAGGAGCTACTAAAGTGACTTAAAATATAAGCTGGAATTGATGTTTTCCATTGTATCTCTAGCATATGCGACTTTTCTATTTGCGGTTTTTTAGCCAGTAAACAACGTATCAAAGATTGAAGAAATTATTAAAAAACTTAGGAACTTGTGGTAAAAAAATGCCAAAAGTACTTAATGCAAATATACAGTAAAATCAATCTACTTTTACGGCATATGTGGAATTAATTTAGTGAAATTTGTTCACCATATTACAAACTAACATCGTTTAAGAAAATAATGCACACAAACCCGATCTCAAGATTCATCTGATTTTCGTACAAACAATATAGACTCTGTTCCCAATTTATTTGATCGTATATTAGACGTATTGTCTTTTATATTGGCAGTTCGCTTTCCAGCGTTCAGGTAAACGGCCCTAAGACCCAGCAAGGACAGGAAAACGAATATAATGGTCTGTCAATGTCAAATGTTACTTTTAATTTTTGATTACCTCTAAGTATTTAAAATATCAAAGGATTTAAACGACTGTTTAGTGGTTACTTATTTAAATAGCTTTGACAAAGAGGGAATTAGAGAGTAATAGATAGTAGATAGTAGATATACCTAAAGAAAAATTAGTTACAAAGAGGTCAACGAAAATTCACTTAAATACTTAACTCTGTAATTATTTAAAATTTAAACAAAAGAACATTTGCAAATTAAAAGTTGTCTAGCTAGCGTGACATTGGCGAACAGCTTAGTTTTGATATAATAATTCATTAACGAATTAAAATTTGAAACTAGTTTTAATGGCGTAAATACCTAAAAAAACAAGTTGTTTTCCAGTTGGCATATTACTTCTTTTATAATATAATGAATTCAAATTCGAAATCGTATTAAAATTTACGTCCAATATTGTATCGTTATCTTTGCGAATCTGAGGATTACTAAAACAAACGTTCAGATATTTAGTTACTTCAAACTTCAATGGCTTCGAATTATTATTATTATTATACTAGGAGGGTAAAAAATTAAAGGTATGACACAAGAATAAATATCTGAAGGTTCAATGGTCGTCCTTCGTGGATCATCACGAAAAAAAGGTCAACTAGATTATCAGTATTTAAAAGTTGTTTGTTCTTTGTTTATTTGTTAATTTAATATCGATGAATCAGTATCAAACTGCTAGTATACGCGATAGTCTTCTACAACTGGGAGCTGTTGTTGACTGTAAACTTATTATATTACTGTGAAGGCATTAAAATGAATATTTTGGGACTTGTACCTCTTCTTTTCTTTACTATTACTGCTAGTGTTGGGCAAGTGACGAGTGTTGTGGGCGCGGAAGGTGTGTAAAAAATAAATTAGTAGTTATTTAAAAATAGTAGACCATTGTAGAATATGATTCCTTCACATGCAAAAAGTTCAGAAATTATTACTGTATTATTTTAGAATCAATAGGGTTTCATGTACGATAAACTAAATACACATTCATTCAAATTTTAAAGTGATGAACATTATAAGAAAGATATTTTTAAAAATGCGTTGACATTAAGCCGATTTAATTGGTTCTTGTAAACTATCCTCTACGTTAATTAAAATCGGTTGGTTAATTTTGAAATAATAAACCTTTTTAATTAGGAGTATGTCTAAGGTTTTTACGATGTTGCACAGCTGCAGTGGCGTAACAAGTGTAGCATCAAATTAAGAAATGGAACAACTATTTTATTACCAGATAATTTAATATTAAAAAGCAGTAATAGAGTTTTAAATGATTCATATCTTCCTTCTTTTACCTAACGAATAAGAAACTACCCCCTTCATCCAGATTTTGGAAATTTTGATTGTGATTTTGTTCTTTAATACATTTTTGTTTGTATATACTACGGCGTATTCATAAAGTTGTAAAATGGCTCCACATTAAGATTTTGATAAAGGATTTATTTTTGCTAGATAATCATTTTTGCAACAGGATATTGTTAATGATTAATAATATACCAACCTACTCCAAACGGGTTGTGATGCTGCAAGCCACTTGTTTTATGGTAGCGGATCAAGTCCCGGCATTTGGGATGTATACATTACTAATATTAACAAACGTTTGATAGCAACTAAAAATCTCAGAATTCACAAATAATTTTAGTATTTAACTCAGGGGTGAAAGTAGAAAAATGTCTTGTCGGTAAGCAACTGATCGAGCGTTTTAAAAAAACGAACAGAGGAGTGTTGACCGTGCTTCTACCTCCCGCCGTCCTCCAATCATCGTCCGACAGATATGTAAGGAGCACAGATTTCAGTGAGAAATCATTATGTGCTCATTTTGGTTTCATTGTTTTGTTGTAGATTGTTTACGAAAAGTAAACTATTGTTTTTCTTAGTTGCGTGGTTTCTGTTTCTTTCCCAAAACTTTTACCGGAATGGCGTTCCGGAAAGTTCTGGCTTTACAATAAGACTCTATATTTCTTGCTAAGTATTAAATATCAATGGATTTAAAATGCTGTTTAAGAGGTATTTGCTTACATAGCTCTGAAAAGAAGAAAAATATATTTGTTATGGAGAATTGGTAAAAAAAAGAAAATTTACCACCTTGCAGACATTTCATTTTCTGAATTTTCTACTATTTTAGGATATTATTGGCGAGATTTTAAAGGAGAAATTCCTAGTGATGCCGTACCAGGAGGAGTAGACAAAAACGGAAAACCAACTTACATTGGACAAGCTTTACATATTTCCCCTCCAAATGGAAAATTGATACCTGGAACAATAGATGCAACCACGAAAAAAATGTATTACGCCTGGGGCTCCAGCGACAATGCATATGAAGTAACAATTAACGTTAAGGTACTCTTCGTTTATATTTATGTTACAGTACAATAAAATTAAACTTACCTATATGTTTTCCCTATATCACTATTTTCTGATTGACAGATTCTTTGCTCCCAACATCCACACCTATTCCAATGGACAGCAACGGACTATCCGAAAGTTCAGTCACTGCCGCAAGAGAATTTGGTTTTAGGTGGATATGATACAAGCTATAATTTGTACATTGGAAGAATACTTGCTGAAGGTCAACTGGTAGTAGGAAAAGTTACTCTAACAAGCCCATACGATTTTGTAGGTTATGCAGTAAATGGGAAACAATATTTTACTAAAAACACTTTTGAAATTCTTTCGTTCAATCCTCAAAAAGTTAACCAAGTGGATAGCTGTGCTTCTCCAGGTACTGGTAATATTATTATTAATATAGGCGTTTAGTGAAAATGGTAAAAGGCATTTCATATAATCAGCATTTTGGAAACGACGTAAACATCGCTTCCGAGTAGTACGAAACTATGGTTTAGTGTGAAAATGGGCAGTAAATGGTTATGGTGTTCATCTAGCACAATTAATTTTAATAATGCGTACTAACTTTTGATAGAAATAAATATTTTAATAAACTTTATTATGTATACTTACTTTTCTAAATAAAACTAACCCCTAAGTGGATAAGTTGGATATACTATTTTATTTATTTGTTTTGCATAGGTGCACTTCAGCTATTACTGCCAATTGCCGACGTTATTGAATTTTAAATCAATTTTTTTGAATATTTTTTATACAAATTACATTTTCGATTATTGTTGCTGCTAAGTTGTACATTTTGTGGCAATTTCTACAATTGTTTGGTAAATACCCAAGCAAAGTTCACTTGCTGTAGATATTTTTATTCTATAACAGATAATATTTACTTCTAAATACATAACTTAACATCCACAGAGGTCTCGACCTACGTGTAATTTTGTGACTGTTTGAGTCGCTTAACAAATGTGGATGGATTTTGTATAAGGTTTTTGCTAAATAGAGCTGGACAGGGACGGACAGGAGGTCTAATTATCACTTCATTGAAGTTTTTGCTTTGTATTGCTATGGAATACTAAATAATTAAATAAATACGTTAAATTGTTTATCAAATCTGAGCTACTTCCACAAACAATTATTCTACTCTTCATCTCAGGGTTTTTATGTATCCTATAAACTAAATTTTTGGGCTGTGTGATTTTTAATTTCAAATGAAAGATTAAAAAAAAGTTGAAACAAATATTAACCTGAAGTAATCAACAAATGTCGCCTTCTTGTTTGTGTTTCCCTTTTTTACATTCAAATAAATAAAGACGGTACTATTACCAAGCTCATACAGTGGCCCGGTGATGAATCTTGTTTTCTGTAAATCGTTTGGGAAACCGAAATTAGTAGTTGGTTTCCAGCTGATAGGTAAGTAAAAAATTTGAATATGTTATCCACACTTTGTTTGTTGCAATATCCTTGAAGAAGTTGTATTATAATGTTCTGCTGTGAATTAACTGTTGAAGTTCTTGTACAAAACGTTTCGTACTGGTCAAAATTATTAAATATTACTTTTAGAACGTAGATAAAAAAACACTGTCGAGCAAACAATTGCCGCTCAATCACACCAAAACTCACAGAATTCTGGTTTAATTTTTTTCTTCCTAAAATTCAGAAATATGTCCTTGAAAAAAAGTTTTACATCAATGATGAAACAATAAATACCTTTTACGACAAGATTTAATAACTTCAAATTAACTAAACGCGGCAAATTTATAAATATACTCAGTGTCAGCGAGTGTGGTTTCGTTTCGGTGTTCAAAAGGCAACTGCACGCAACAATTACAAACATACAGATATTATTAGCCGGTTGCTATGAGAATACACTAAAATCATCGAAAACAATTGAAAGTGGCACGCTTGCAGCATAAAGATGCGACGTATTTCTTAATTCCAACAACCAATCAGGAAGTAGATCAAACTTGCGAAAATCTAACTAATTCTAAATTGTTAGAAATAGCTTTTTTATGTTTAAAAATACAACAAATTCAAATACGAACATTTAGGTACCCCACACGACTATAATATGTTATTTCCGTATAAAACAAATATTTACATTTATTAAAATTAAATAATTTCGCTAATATAAATTAATTGAAAAAATTATTAACACATAAATGTAACCGTAAAATACTCTTGTTAAATTAATGATTACAAAACTCCACACAGGCAGACTTACTAATATATAAAACCCATATAAATGAAAATAAGTCTGTTTGCCGATAAAAAACCACAAATAGGTTATGGGAAAATTTGGAAAAATATCCAACAGCGGATGCAGAAGAAAAAGACGACAAGAAAATCAGTCTCAATCTTTGTTTAATAATTTATTTCAGAGACTAACTCCAATAATACTAGTTTAGGAATAGATTTTAAGCTTAATTAGATAATTAGGGATAGGATAATACAGCAATATGTACTAAGTAACAATTATCATCATCACCGCATCAATAGCCTTTTTCGTCTCAGTGTTAGGCATCGGTCTCTTTCCTGGACCGCGTTTCTTGTCAGCGTTAGGTAAAAACCACGATAAAAACACAGTTTAATGTTTTACGAAATACACCTAAACATTACATTACACGTTACACCGTTGGATTGAACCGAGGCGGTGGGGCAAGTTATTAAAACTTTGAGAAACCCCTTACAACCACAATATGTTTGATCATCTAAATACGTATTTTGGCAATAACGTTGCCATCTTCAGTAGAAACTTGGATTAACTAAAGTAACTCAACAATAGAAGTCTAATACTAATGGACTTCTATGGCAACTTAGTTGTAGTAGTTGTTAGTGGTTATTTAGGTGTTCTAAATATCGTGGTGGTAAGGGGTTTCTCAACGTTTTAATTACTTGAACCACCGTCTCGGTTTAATCCAACTGTTAATAAAACGTGTAATTAAATGCTTAGGTGTAGGTACTTCACACCTTAAAGCGGGTAGAATTAATTATTGTCTTTTATTTAGATTCAATATTGTAAGTATTAATACATTTTCTGAAAATACGTCTAAATTTGTATTTTTTTTTCTGGAAAATGTATATCATGTTATGTTGTAATTGTAGGCAATAATTACAATTTGTACGAAACGTTTAATCGGAACTAATTTCCTTACTATATTAAAAATAACCCAAAAGTACGTATAATTTAAAAGCAATCGTCAAGAAGTTATTGGCGATAATAGT
Source organism: Limonius californicus (assembly GCA_014611495.1). NCBI lineage: Eukaryota > Metazoa > Arthropoda > Insecta > Coleoptera > Elateridae > Limonius > Limonius californicus. The sequence goes on from JABXWE010015784.1 coordinate 16,890, forward strand.
ACGTACCTACATTTTACGCATACATTTAAATTATTTTCGGGTATAGCTTTAACAAATGGAATCATATTATCATAGTGCACTGCAATAGTCTTGTAAAAGGCGAAACTTCCATAATTTAATTTTAAAGCAACGCTAATTATAATGTTTTGTTATTATAATAATAATAGGTGTGTGGTGGTAGCTCAGTTGGTAGAGCGCTCGCTTTCTGAATAAAACTTCGATTCTGGCTTGGGTTCGAAACCTAAGCAGAACTATGCAGATTTATAAAAATCTTGTCTGCAACCCACCACACACAATTTCCCAATTCGGCTTGCAACCGTGGGATCTTAATGCTAAAAACCTTCTCTGGAATTTCTGTCGTTCGGATTCGACGTTAAACTGTAGGTCCCCCGTGTTTCTACCTTAGCGCTGAGGAGAAACACGTGGCAGAGAAGAGG
>JABXWE010015785.1:0-27822 GCA_014611495.1 Limonius californicus
ATCTGAAAATGCGCCTTCTGTCGGATAAGAAGTAAAGCCGTAGGTCCCGTGCCACTGCGATGTGTGACACGCTAAAAATCACTACTGGAGTTGGAATTACCCCAGATAGGCAAAATTCTTAGTTAGGGTGTACAATGGGCCAAATATGGCTTAAGTGCATAGAGATGCTTGGAAAACCGCGTCCTAGATCTCGCTCTTTCAAAGCAAGCAAGCAAGCAAGCACCTATCTATTAGAATTCTACTTTCTACTTTACGAGGGCAGTCTTTTTAATTTTTACAAAAATTAGGAAAGAAAAAATTCTTTTTTGGAGCAGGCTGTTTTATTGCTTTTCAAAATATTCGCATTTAAGATTTATACACTTTTGCATGCGTTCAAACCAATACTCGAAACGTTTTTTCCACTCTGAAGTTGGTTGAGGTGATGAAAATCGCTGTCCACGCATTTTTTGTTTGACATTCGGGAACACAAAGAAGTCGTTAGGCGACAAATCAAGTGAATACGGGCAATGAGAGATGAATTCGATGTTCTTCTCCTTTAAATAATCAATTATTTGACATGTTGTGTGAGAGCTGACATTATCATGATGAAGAATGATGCGACGTTTTCAGTTGTTTTTCCTGATTTCGTCGATGACTTCTGGCAAACAAATTGTTGTATACCATTCAATGTTAACTGTTATTCGATCCTCTAAAGGAATGGTTGCCACAGGTTCAGTACAACCGAAGAATCAAGCGATCATTTTCTTGGCTGTGCTCCGTAAACGAACAACTTTTGTGGAATTCGGTTCAGCTTGGAACACCCAAACAGTGGATTGTTCCTTAGTTTCCGGTTCATATGAATATACCCAAGTTCCGTCACCTGTTAAGGGGTTGTATACAAATTTTGCAGTTCCTCGGCCGAATTTTTTGAGCATTTCCTTACACCAATTAACACGAACCAATTTTTAAGCTTGGGTCAAATTATGCGGAATCCATCGGGGACAGATCTTTTTCACAGGTAAGTGTTCATGCAAAATCGAATGTACTGTAGTCTTCGATATGCCTGAGAATGCCTCTATCTCGCTGTAAGTCACATGCCGATCTTCTTCAATCATGTTGCGCACAGCATCGATATTTTTTGGAATAACGACCGATTTTGGCCGCCCTTCACGAAATTCATCACTGACGGACGCACGACCACGACGAAATTCTGAAAACCAATTGTAAATAGTCTTTTCTGATGGTGCTTCATTACTAAAAGTTGAACGAAGCGATTCTATGCATTGTTGTTGACTTAGGGCTCTTCGAAAATCTTGAAAACCTTTACGTGAAATTTCCATTTTTTTCACAAAATTGCTTTTTTTAAACTTTCACTGTAAACAAACTACTAGGTCAATTTCTAAACTGCCACTGTTTTCACAATAATAAATGTCAAATTTTACAAAAATAGTAATTACACATCTCAATAGTGCCACCTACTGGTCGTTTGTAAAAACTTAAAAGGCTGCCCTCGTATTAAACAAATACAATCAATTCATATGATCCTAGTTTGAAATAGTTATATTTTGTTTTTAAATACTACGTCACAGTTAATATGCATTTACGATACTGTTTTTATGTAAGCAAATTGTAAATATTTATTTATATAAATCAGTAAAAATTTAAGAAAAAATACTTACTGTAAAAGTACGTTAAATACCAAAAGTATTTAAATGTTGAGTTATCTAGTTCATAATAGCATTCGTAAAGATATTTGCCCCAAATACACACTGATAAGTGGAAAATGGTTTGTACCTAAAAATGAAACAGCTTACTAAAACAAACAGAGAAAGCGGGAGAGGAAAGTACAATTTAAACAAACATTTACATAAATCAGATAGCAAATAGTGTTAATCAAAAACAGAAAACATGCATTTCGAGAGAAAACATTATAACTGTTCATGAATGTTGTTAACAGTGTTGGATGACATGTCTTTTACATGGACTGAAAGGGCAAATGTTGAAATGATTGATCTTTACAACAAATATTTAAAAGGCATTTAAAGTCAAACACACTGTCTGCAGGAAATTTGCTATTATTTGTCATAAATCTGTTCTCGGATAACTCAGAGTGGCACCGTTATTTTAAATGGAACATTGATTTAGGTTAAAAGACAATGATATGCAAGTAAGTGATTTTTAAGTAAATGATTAGGGATAAGAATGACTTTAAAGCGAGAGGTACTGAAACGAAATAAATAAGTACGATGTTTGAATTTGTTACAACAAATTAATCCAAGCGTTTAAAAGTTGCATCACGTTTAAAATGAATTTATTGATATTACAAATTCGGTGATTATTACTACAGAACAATTGTGAGAAGCATGACCTTGCTTTAAAGTAAGAGAAAAAAGCATATTTGAATACTTACCATAGACCATATAGCAGCAAAAACACATGCATAATAGTCACTACAGCACATCTTAAAAATGTATTTTGAAAGCCATCAACAAATAACGTCAAATGCCAAATAATAAATGTAGTCACTCTCATTTGTTAGTTTGATAACAACCTACTCGCTTGCAGGTAATTATAGTTTCATTTGTCTCTGTAGCTGATTAGATAAGAAATGTGTACCACAGCAGCCGAATGCGGACTTTATGCAAATTTTTGGCGTGTAACAGATATTGATGAGATGTTTTAAATAATGAGCGAATCTATACATATTTTTGTGTTGTATAGCAGTTCTTCGCTATAGAAACGGTATATCAAAACTGTGTAAATACAAAACATAAGTATAAAAGACTGTACAGGGTGAGAGGAGAACACGGGTTTACCGTTCTAAAACTAGGCAACCCAAAATACACAGCAAAGGTACTGCGATATCTAAATTTTAAGATGGTATTATGAGTCAGAGAGGTTTTCTCGAACACTCTGACTATTTAAACTCTGTGGAGGACTGAGGGCCATTATAATTTTCAGCCACGATGAATACCTATACTAGAATTAGTTAATAAAGTGGCTTTCCATTACCTTACTCATTGCAGCGTCATAACGTTTGGAATCCTTTTTGTTCGTTGTCGAGGTTCTTCTTCGCTTTAACCGAGTAAAGACGGATACTGCGGCAATCAACCACGTTTGCTGTTCCGCGGGAGATATTTCAAATTCCTTCTCTGTTATTATTGTCTTATGAAAACTGTATATCTGCTAGGTACCAAAACAATATTTTACACTTTACATTTTAACAACTGATCAATGAATTCTATGATTGAGTTCCAAAGAGCCCATTTTCAGCAAGATGAAGCCACATCACATAAACCGCAGGCATCTGTAGCGTATTTAAGTTAAATACGCTACAGATGCCTAAATAATTTAACAGTCTTACGACATCAGGATTACCACAAAAATTCGCGGCAATTCAGATGATGACTTTACGCGGTAGATTTTTTACCTGAAAAAAATTATTTTTAAAACAACAATAATATAATTAATATACGTGGAGACGGGTGTAATGTAGCATCATGGCCATCACAACGTTGCGAAATATATGAGAAGCGGAAGATGAGCTTATTTAGCTTATATTCTAATGGACGTCATCTCTACCACCTCCTGTAATAACCTATCATTTGTTAGAAACGTTTGACAAACATACAAAAATGTATTTTCCAAACTCACGTATTACTGTGTATTACACAATGGACTATCTTACGAAATACTCTCTATATCTAGGACCACATCCTTTCCTCCCTCTAGCCGTTTACATATGATCGCAAGTGAAACTGAACCTCGTCTACATATAAATCATGTTCACATCGATTAGTTATAAACTGTAAAAATGGTTCACTTACCAGAGTTCCTGCCAATGAGATAAAATTAAATTAGGGTACACAACTCTTTAGGTAAGCCCTGTACCATTACCGAGTACTTAGCTCTAATAAAAAAGCAACACACAAATTAGGGTACACAACTCTTTAGATACGCACTGTACCATTAGCGAGCACATCGCTCCAATAAAATAGCAACACACAAATTAGGGTACACTAAACACACTAAAAAAACTACCCTAATTTTTGGGTACACAACTCTTTAGGTACACACAGTACTATTACGCAGCACAGAGCTCTAACAAAATGCCAATACACAAATTAGGTTACACAACTGTTTAGGTACACATTGTACCATTACCAAGCACAGAACTCTAACAAAATACCAACACACAAATCACGATACACAACTGTTTAGGTAAGCATTGTAACATTGCCGAGCACATAGTTCTAATAAAATAGTAACACACAAATTAGGGTACACAACTCTTTAGGTACACACTGTACCATTACCGAGCACATCGCCCAAATAAAATACCAAGACACAATTTAGGGTACACAACTCTTTAGGTACGCACTGTACCATTACCGAGCACATCGCCCAAATAAAATACCAACACACAAATTAGGGTACACTACTCTTTAGGTATGCACAGTAGCATAACCAAGCACAGAGCCCTAATAGAATACCAACACACAAATTAGGGTACATCACTCTTTAGGTAAGCCCTGTACCATTACCGAGTACTTAGCTCTAATAAAAAAGAAACACACTAAAAAAAAACTACCCTAATTTTTGGGTACACAACTCTTTAGGTACACACAGTACTATTACGCAGCACAGAGCTCTAACAAAATGCCAGTACACAAATTAGGTTACACAACTATTTAGGTACACATTGTACCATTACCAAGCACAGAACTCTAACAAAATACCAACACACAAATCAGGGTACACAACTGTTTAGGTAGGCATTGTAACATTGCCGAGTACATAGTTCTAATAAAATAGCAACACATAAATTAGGGTACACAACTCTTTAGGTACACACAGTACTATCACCTAGCACATAGTTCTAACAAAATGCCAACACCCAAATTAGAATACATAACTCTTGAAGTACACACTATACCATTACCGAGCCCATAACTAATAAAATAGCAACACACAAATTAGAGCACGCAACTCGTTAGGTAAGCACTGTACCATTACCGAGCACATAGCAACAATAACATAATAACATCAAAGAGTATATAATGGGGAAGAGACTTAGCGCTAGGATATTTAGCGTATACACTTAAACTACCCGTCCGCTAGGATCCAGGGCTTTGGCCCTCTGTCAGCCGGTTCAGAGTACTATGCGTAGCCCAGGGAGTTCAGATTATCTCAGAACAAAACCATTATACTACAGTTACCTGGCCTCAAAGTCCGACGGTGTTGCCATATTCAACATAACCTTCGCTCCCATCTTTGAGAGAGCTGCGTTATATTTGTTTTTAATATTATAGTAAAGAGGATAAATGTACATACCCTTTAGTTATAGTTTGGTTGTAATTCCAAAATCAACCACAAAAATTTGGCGTGCATAATATTTTACGTAATGACTATTTAATCACCATGATCACTAAATAAAATTAAAACTATTATTAGTAGGACCGTATTAGGTAATATCTTGAGCGCTCTGGGCTAAAAAATTGTTGCCTTAATCACAATGGATTGAGCAGTAATGAAATAATACATATAATTAATTAAATACCTTTCAATGCCGAAATGTTTACATTAAAATATATTGATATTGCACATTTTTATTTACCTAATTCAACAATATTAATTATATGTAATATAATAAAGGTAGTTTACTTATATTTACGAAGCTTAAAGCTTAAAAAATTCTAATTTATTTTTTTACGGCATTTACCTTCTACAAATCTATTTATAGTTGGAATATGATCTATTCTTTCTAATATGTGGTATTCTATTGATAGAATACGTAAATTATTTAATTTGGGCTGTCCTAACGACGATAACAGATGGTGTTTAATTCTTCTTACAGTAGAAAATGATTTTTCCCACTACAATTGGTGCAAGCAATATACTTCAATATAATCGTACAGCTATTGTTTTATTGGAGAATATGCATTCGATTTGCGACCCCATTATATACTCTTTGATAACATCTTACAGCTCCCCCAATTAATTTGGGATACAAATCTTATTAATTAATTAAGTGCAACAGAAGAACACCAAAATAGAAATATGATAATGAAACTGCACGCTGGAATAAACAAGGAAAACTTATGAGGAAGAAACAAACATCTGACTTATTAGTACACACTGTGTCTTCAAATATTCGTGATGATAAATATGTACTAAACGGATGACACTTAAATGTCAAGATCTATTAATACGTATAATAACTGATGTAATCAAGTAGTGGGTAAATATAACACATTCAGTGTTGGGTTACATTGAACAGATAAGCCTTATTGTCTAGAAACAAAGAAACTGCCTTTATGTATAAGAAACTGAATTCTTAAAAAGAAGATGAGAAAGATATTCAGAAATTGGAATATTTCTGTATATTGCAAATGAAGTGAAAGTAAAAGAAAAAATTAAGGGATCTATAATGGGAGGATAAGAAGTGGCCTGTGTACCCTGTGTACCTACTACAAAAACAAGAATAATACCACAGCAACTACTTAATGTAAAGAAAGTATCCATTTACAATTTTTTTTATTCTCCAGTTACAACTACCATCAGACATAGATGCTGTTGCATTAAATAATCAATTTTCGTTGGGTTACACGTTTCCGAAACTACCCATCGATAACTTGTCTGGTTCAGCTGCTTGTACATACTCTGTACATAGCATGAGTATAAATTTTAATCGTGCATTCTGAAATAACGTTATCAAAACACTAGTTTTCTAATAGTAGTGTGTACTTCCAATACTGGGGATTTAAAATTGCCAAATTAATCGCTTACAAAATAAGGTATTGCGAAATTTTAATTCTCTCTTAAGCCACGTTTTTACATAATATTTGATGCAATTCTAGAAGATTTTGATGATTTGTCAAAATAGTTTAAATTAATATCTAAATATAATATTCTTAATGTTTCCTATTGATTTTTATTTGCTCGAGACAAGTTTCAAGCTATTAACAAGCTACTGTCAAAAGCAGTACCAAAGTAATTATTCGGTTGAGTTACAGAAACAGTCGTGTATGCAGGTTTTGAAAACGCAAATTACTATCAATGTTTATATAGCTGATTCTAATAAACAATGACATTTTTTGGAGGATTTTCAACATACCGCATTAGAAATCTGTAGGATATCCTGACTTTCTACGTCAAGGTACTAAATGACTAAATTGATTAAGCAATGTTAATAAATCTTATTATTGCTGTAGCTGGAAAACTATCAGCCAAACATAAGTTACGTGGCGCATGAAGGTTGCGTGATTATTATTATTTACCGCCATACGTTAATTTAATTTGCCACAACAAAAAGCAACGGTAAATTTATGGTTGTAATTACTAGTATTTTTACTTCAGTTTCACAATGTGTATATTGGGTAGGTATACGATTATTTCAGTATATGGTAATATTTTCTAAAATGTTATGAATACCAAACTTTATGTGTTAGTAAATATTATCATATCAAAAATAAGCGAAATAAATACTAAGACAAACATATCATAGCAACATGGAAAGTAAGGCCGAATGAGGGCGTATTTAGTTTAGTGCATTGTGGGGGTGCTTTAGTGGTTGATGAGCTAGCCACGCGTCCCTTTACCGTAGTTCTGTCATTGTATTCAGTTGTATAATGACGCGCTAAAATGAACACTACATGTGCGAAGTGCTCGCTGTGATGCATTTTTTCATGGTAAAACGAAATCGCTGTCGAAATTTATAGTTTAATTTGCGAGGTTTATGATTCACGCATCATGAATGACGGAAAGGTCAGACACGGGTGTAGCACTATCAGAGATGGTTGAATAAACGTGCATGATGAGGATAGAAGTGGAGGACCTTTTGTTGTCAATGATGATCATGTGGAAAAAGTAAACGAAAAAGTTCGCCAAGGACGGTGTTTCACGATACCGGAAATGGCCGCAAATTTTAGCCAAGTTGTCACGAAGGAACTACAGTACCACAAACTTTGAGCAAGGTGGCTGCCAAGGATGTTCACAAAAACTAGCGTCTGCATTGACCTTTCTGGATCGCTCGAAACGGATGGCAATGAGTACCTGAACCACATTCTGACTAGCGACGAGACATGGATTTCGTACACAAATATTGAAATCGAGCAACAATCAAAGCACTGGAAACTTGCGAGTTCCCCCAAAGTCAAAAAGTTCAACAAACGTTCGAGAACCGAAAGCTTATGGCTTCTTTTTGAGACAAAGAAGGTGTACTGTTGGTTGATTTCCTGATACAACAATTAATGCAGACGTATATGATGAAACTTTCAGAAAATTGAGAAGGGCGTTTGAGAACAAAAAGCGAGAGTTTCTGACGTCTGCTTTGCACGAAAAAGACGAAAACGAATTAATGAACAAGTTTAAGTACGCGAAGAAAAACAAACATTTCGCCAAAACAGATCGACAACTGATGCAAATACTGCAATGAATTTTGAGAAGGCTATTGAACTCAACAAACTAGCATTTCTTTGCTTTATTGATGTAAAGTAAGCCTTCGATAGAATAAAACTAAGTGATGTACTGGTTACTTTACAAGAAAGCGGCCAATCAGACAATAATAAAACAATTAAATATAAATAACAAAACGAGAATAAAAACGAACAACGAGATATCAGAAGAGGTACCAGTTTCAACAAGAATAAGACAGGGAGTCCGCCTGAGCCCTACACTGTTCAATTCACTGTTATAATTGACAGAATTACAGAAAGCGTTGATTTTAGTGGAAACGAAGATGACCTACAACGATTGTTATATCGTTTTAAAACAACAGCCGAAATGTTTAATATGACTATATCGATGAGTAAAACACAATTTATGACAATATCTCAAGAACCTCTGCGTTGTAAATTGAGTATCGACAACAAAACCATACACAGGTCTTGAATTAAAACTACCTCCGTGTGAACACATCCAGCAGTCGTAATCTACGCCAAGAAGCACCCACGAGATCAAAGCCTCGGTCGTATCTGGATGCCCGCGTGACATTATCTGGAGGAATAAATATATGACTACCGAAGCCAAAGTACATATTTATAAAACCTGCGTCAGACCCATATTAACGTATGCCGTAGAAACTAGAGCGGAAACATGCAAACCAAAGCAGATCATGAGAACCGCCGAGAAGAAATCCCTACGAGCTATATCGTGTAACAGTATTCGAGGCAGGGTTAGAAATGAAAATACAAGAATAATATGGAACTGATGATGTGGTGAGATGGGTGAGATCAAGGCGTCGACAATGGAGAGATGATGATGAGAAGAATGGGTGGACAGATTGACCAGCATGGCAATAAAAGAAATGCCTAATACAAAACAGCATATAGGACGGCCACCAAAGAAGTGGAAAGAGAGTAGGACGTCAACATCTCGAGAACCCGACCTAAAATAGAGGTATTTAAAAAAAGGTGAAAAGGTGAATTTTTAGAAGAAGAAGAGGTTTGCACGATAATACCAGATTGCACGCGGTGACTCGCGCTGTACAACTCATTGAGAAATTCAACTGGGAAATTTTTAACCATCTCCCATACAGTCCTGACTTAACGACGGGTGATTACCACCTCTTTCTCCACCTTAAGAGTTGTTTTAGAATCCGCGACCGAGTTTTAGGTGTTGATCTCGAAACGACGACACGAAATTGGTTTTCGTCACAGGCGGCGATCTTTTATGACGAAGGCATATAGAAACTTGTACCACAATAAAATAACTATAATACATTTTATAATACTACGAGACTCGACAATTATATTATAAAGACTGGGCGCCGTAAGATCAGGTTTCGAAACGCAAGGCGATTTACCGGATGCGGTTGTGTACGCCTGTGTGTTGTCGATCAAAAGAGACCAGTCACGTGGTCATAACTTGTTTAGTCTTGTTTGAGCAGTCGTTAGAAGCAGAATGTACATAGTTCCCGCGCCACATTCATGGGGAACGAAAAAATCGAACAGCGCAGCAACTCAGACAGAATGTCTTCAATTGTCGAAAGAAGTTGACGAGCATACTCGTATGTCATGTGCAATGGTTTTTAACCCAAGACCAAAAAGACGCGCTTAAAGAAAGTTGCACAGGTATCCTTGGAAGGTAGAATGAGGATTCGGATTTGCTGGAAAGAGTAATCACCTGCAACGAAACATGGATTTTCCAGTACGATCCAGAGACTAAGAGGCATTCCATGACTGGAAGTCAAAATTAAAAAAGTCAAAATGAGCAAATCAAAATTGAAGTCGATGCTAATCGTTTTTTCGATATCAAGGGTGCTATCCGCATCGAATGGGTACCGGCAGGTCAGGGATGGCTGGGCCAGCTGAGGGAACGTGTAAGAAATAAACGTCCCGATTTGTGGAAAAACAACGCCTGGATCCTCCACCAAGACAATGCGCCGGCCCATAACGTTCTTTCCGTGAACCAATTTTTGGTGGATAAAAGAATCCCTGTACTTAACCACCCACCGTATTCCCCGGATTTAGCCCCCTGTGAGTTTTACCTACTCACAAAACAAAGAATCGTTGAAAGGAACCCACTTTGAGACTTTAGAACAAGTGAAGGAAAAACGACAACTCTAGCATTAGCAAACACGCATGCAACGCTGTATATTTAGGGAAGGGAGTCCTTTGAAGGGGAACATTGCTAAATTGTATTATCTTTAAAATAAGGTACATTTTTGCATCTGTCTTATAATATATGCTTCATCCGCACAACACAAATTAAATGACAAAGTCTAATAACAATCAGATCTTGCGTTTCCAGAACTACTCGCCAAAAGTTTTTCTGCGTCTTGCTTCATTGACTGTCCACTCTGTAGACATGGTGTAGATGTTTAAGTTAGCAGTGCTTCATCATCATCATCATCATCATCTGACATGGAGCCGACTCGAGGGTCAATCCTATCATAAAATGAAAATAAGAAGTGCTAATTCGCCTTCTTGTATTGATCCTAGAATTTCTATCTCTAGCTCTCAAAATTTGACATTCTCCTTAACTACTATACATGTTTTGTACGTCAAACTTCCACTGAGGCTTCTCGAGAATTTACTGTTGCATCACGAGTGATACGGCCTGTATTTGTATTAAGTCAAAACTATGCTGGTTAAATCGTTTTTATAGGTGATTCTGTCCTGCGCACAACTCCTGCTACTTTGCAATTGATAATACATTTGTATTATTTTTAATCAATGTTTTGTTTACAATTTTTTATATATTATAAAATCTATTTTTAAACAATCCCTCTCACGACTTTTGATAACTGGAAATTAGCATTGGCTAACTGGCATATAGAGGAAATTTTTTCAGATCATTTAACAACATCCACTAGTTTTAACAATTGCTTAAACAATGGCGAAATTCTCTTAAATGCGTAATTGCGGTTGCATACGTACATCTCCATTTAGACAACGCTTACACTACCTACATTAATGTTGTGATGTTTATATAACAACAGAACACATACATTTCAATTCATTAAAATATTTGATTCTGTTTGAATAACAATTAGCAAATCAATGAGGTATACATATACGTAAACAAATGAGTGTGTAAAATTAGCACCCTGTTAAACTACGTTAGTAACATATGCGATCAGTTTTCACATAATTCTTTAATTTTGTCGAATATCATTAAAAAATTCAGTATAATTTTCCGCACTGTAATTGGCATTGGGTTTGCTGTTCGTATATTATAAGTAAATATAGAAATCAGTAAACAGTGATAAACAAGGATAGAAAGGTGGTGCTAAATATTAAAGTACATACGTTTCTAAGAAATATCTACGTAATGCGAAAAAATTAAATTAGCGAAATTTTGGAGCATATAAAAAGCGAAGGTTGGTGTGCATGTTCACTTTGAGTGGTTTGATTCAACAAAATGGAAAGTGTAAGTAACTTGTGTTGTAACGATATTTGGAATAAACAGTGATTTTTATATCTAGGTACTTTTTCGTGTATTTCTCGTTATCCTCGTGTCCAATTGTTCCCTATGGGCTATTCCTGTATATCCTCCAAGTGACAACCATACTGAAACATTCAAAGGATCTTTTAACGATGCCAATGGAACAGCACACGATTTGTAAGTTAAAATGGATACGCAATAATTAAAATATACTAAATTTGAGGTTCTTTCAATAGATATGTGATTAGAACGATCATATACGAAGTTGGTATCCTGACAGACGCAGACAACGACACGGACATTTCGAATGAAACGTAAGTTAATTTTTATTGTTAAAAATTCCTATGAGAGGTACAAATCAAATATTTGCTTAAGTAAAGCGAAAATATACAATATATATATATATATATATATATAATATATATAATACGGTGTATCCTATAGGTACAATCTTTAACCAGTAATAGATTGGCTAAAGTAGAATTCAATGGTAGTATTCATTTTTCAAAAATCTTTAAGCGTATTGTTTGAATTAAAAAATAAAATAAGATTTTGTTTGAGAACTGCTGATGATACTTAGAAAATGCATTTAAGCTGTAGAAGGTTATTACCTAATTGTAAAGTAAATCCAAAGTAGCAAACACGTAAAAACTTGTCTGGCTTGTGACCACAACAACAGACTGAATTGAAATTACTGACCTACCTAATAGTATTGGTTTATATTTGGTTTTTTTGCACTTCTATCTTACTCTCCTTTGCATAACATGTCTTCAAACCTTGGGGCGGGCAAGGATTTGATCTTGATATATTTTGTTTGCCAGGACAATAATATTTAATCGGCTTATGCCTCTTAGCTGTTTGTGAACCCATACAAACTAACGTTTCACAAGACATTGCAGCTTGCATCTTCAGAGTGAAAGAACACTGGGGTTTGATTAATATAAGCACACGGCAAGCAAACGCTTGTAAAGGCAGACAAGCTACAGGTCGGTCCTTACTTGATAATGCTGGATGTAGTTCCCAAATGACGACGCGGTCTAAGCCGAAAGTAAATTGTAATATTGAAAGTTCGAGAAACCGCGAAAGCCTCAAAGAATATAACCCTGTATATATACAGTGCGGTGGTAAAATGTCCTCCCCCCTACTAACCTTTGAACGGCTTGATATTTCTTCAGAAAATTTGGTGTGCTTTAATGAGAGGCTAAATACTACTTTCTAGCCCATATCTAAATGTTATACCTTTCAGAGCGGCGGCTAGGCGCCATCTTGACTATTTTTCTAAACGGCAATGGGGGTCGAATGACATACCATAGTATACCATAGAAAGACATGGAGACTGGGGGCTGCGACTCTCCGCATACTACATATAATAATTGCAATATATTACTTCTGTCGAGCAATAACTAGCAATTGCCATACATTGTGTTTTAGAAGAAGAAAAGTAATGAATCATTTAAAGTAATTTTCCTATTATTATCCAGAATCACTACAGCCTATTTAAAAATGATACATAGCTCTACAAAAGTCAATATCAGTTGCTATTTTGTACCATATGTAAAGAGTATAGCCGGTTAAATTGCATATCCTGTAATATTTTGCAGTTTTTCTCTATAATTATCAAAAATACAATTTAATTTAGCTACAAAAAAGTTAATAATACGTAGGTATTTCATATATAATAGACATTATATAGCATACAAAAAACACTGACAACCGAAATTTCATTTGTTTATGTACTGCCTAAATGCTACAGAATTTATACTCCACACTCTATAATTTTTGTTTAAAGTTGGTATTAGTTACCTTTGTACTACCGCAATTTTGTTTGGTCGTTGAAAACTCCACTTACCACATTTTTAATATCTCAATTCCGAGTTTAATGTTTACATTTATGGAAAAATCCCTAATTTCTTAACAAAAGTTAAAAATCTTACTTACTATCATACTTTCCAGTTTAATATAGAGAAAGTAATATAACATATAGGGTGTCTCTACTAAGACGAATTAATTTGACATCTCGGTTATCAGAACTATTAGCAAAATTTTATTTTAAAAAATTGATCCCACCCCAGAACGAATACATTCAATACATTGGCCCAGTTAATGCCTTCTTTGTTCGATGTCATTATTACATATAATGGTGGTACTTGGTGAATCGGCTTCTTTAATTATATTAAAAAATGATTTATCTAAACTAATTAACGTTCTAATGACTACTATCCATAACAGCTGGACTCGAAGTAATTCGAAATACGAAATGTCGCATTTATAAGTATGTGATGTCAGCGCAATGTACTTTAGTTTTATTTTTGATTTTACGTTAATACAGCACTAATTTGAACTAACAGATCAAATCCATAACAGCTGTTTAAATAGTTTAGAAGAACTCTTAAAGTAAACAAGTTCTTGCGTTCGAATGAACAAGGGGTAATAATGCGGTTATCTACTGTGTGATGCCCACCACATCACCAAGTTTCATGAATTTCGCACGCGACAATAGGGTGTGATAACAAGGATACTGGAGCTTTGACGTTCCGATTTGCAGGCCAAACTCGTTTATGGAGTGTAGAGCCTAACCATTGTTATTTAAGTTAATTAAAATTTATCTGGATTAATACGAAACTTTCGAGTTTAAAGGTGTAGTATAAATAAATTTGAAGTTTCGACTTTATACCCATAATTTCGACACACATAAGTCAAAATGTTTGCTTTAAGCCTTAACCACATTTATTTTTTGAAACTCTTAAATTCAAAATATTCCTGTAAAGCTTAGATTTTGAAATTTGAATTTCGTTTTAATATGGATATTTCTAGGTTAATATGGTTATTATAAGTTGAAAGACAGCGAAAGTAAGTATACAGAGTAGAAGTAAAATGTTTGATCAAACTATGATACAGAGTTCTTTACACCAATGCAATGCAAAAAAATCACAAAGGCCAATGCTAAGGCGAAATACATCACGATTTAAAATTTTGATATAATTGTAATGGGGTCCTAAATCGATTTGGCAATTTTTAGTTAATCTAGTTACTAACTCATTATTTTTTGTCTATTAAATTAAAACGATTATTTGAGAACCGCTGACTTTAAAAATGCCGTCTTATTATTAAAATATTTACGTAAACGTTTCCCGTGCCGTTGTAAGTTTAAAAATATAATTAGTTACTTATGAATCAAGCAAATATATAAACACAATTTTAGTAACACAATTAATTACTTGTTTTAAATAAATCTTAGTAGGTATAGCACAACAACCTAATTTATATATTAATTAATATTATATTTCCAAAGTGGAATTACGTAAGCTTGTTGTAGGACACATTACTAACGTTTATAAATTTATTATACCGAGCCTTCAGAAAAGTTTGTCTTCGAGTAGGCTAGTGCTTGGAATTTCCACAAAACGTGGTTGATTACAAATGGTTTTAGGTAATTGTAGATTGATGTGTGAAACAAAAAGTGTAGAGCTAAAGACTGGCACTGCACAGCCTTGCTATACAGTTTCGAATCCTAAGAAGAAGTTAGGGATACAATAAAAAGTGAACCAAGAACTTAAATTCGTTACTTATTGCAACAAATCCAGCAGCTTTTATAATAAAATAAAATCTGTTATTTAATAGTGGTTTATTATTTTGCAATTAATAAACATTTTAAAGTATTGTTGATCAAAGTGAGGTTATGTATTTCAGAATAAACATCAAAGCATGCGAATTAAGAAAAGCAACCTGCGTATGCAAAAGAAAAAAATCACTTGTGTTAGATCAAGGTTTTTTCTTTGAACGCTGGTTTAGTGCCCTAAAAAGTCACAAAAAACACTGTTACTTCATAATACACTTCGTTTCATATGAAATGAACCACCCATTAAAAATAAAGCTACGGATTTGAAACTTTGCTAAAATAATGTTTCATTATTGCGTATGCAATGATCAGGTTTTCATAAAAAAAGATTAACAATTATAAGAAAACAATAACAACAACGAAAACAAAATTAATAATGTGTAACATCGCCATGAACAGCAAAGCATTTACTCGTCGTGGCATGGTTTCTATCAAGTGGTCTATGTTCTCCTGATGTAGCTCGTTCCATATAACCTCAAGTTGGTGTCTCAGCTCGTCTAAGTTGTTAGGAGCTCTTAGCAATAATCTTAGTCGCCGGTCGGCGATAAGTCCGGTGATCGTGCAGGCCAGGGCAACATTTGCAATTGTGCTTGTTGGAGGTACGTTCTGGTAATATTTGCAGTGTGTGGACATGGGTTATCCTGTTGGAAAATATCGTTTGGCAACGTCTGTATGAATGGTACTAACACCGGTTCCAGGACATTATGAATATAGCGATGAGCATTTAAAGTGCCTAGGACGAACTCAAGCGGTAATCTTCTATCGAAACAAATCGCACCCCAAACCATAACTCTAGGTGTTAAAGCTGTATGGCGTCTTTCAACAAACTCTAGATTTCGTTTCCTCGATATCGGCGTACCTTCCTACGGCCGTCATTTGCCCACAAACAAAATCTTGATTCGTCACTGAAGACAATGTCGTTCCATTGCTGAATCCAATGCTGCCGCTCTTGACACCAAGCAAGCCCAACAGCTTTATGATGTGCAGTTAAAGGGAGCCGTTAGAATGGACGGTAGGATCGCAGTTCAAAAGAAGAGATTCTTCTGTAAATTGTTGCCATTGACACGCGGCGGTAAAGAGCTCGCATCCAGTCTGCAGCAACCAACTTTGTTGTTTGAAAGAGGTTTCGTGTAGCCATTCTTCGAAAAAGTCGATCTTCACGAACATTGCTGCTACGTGGAGGTCTACCAGCTAGACGTTGTCGCTGAATGCCTTCTTCTGGCCAAGCAGACCATATTCGTGCAACTGTAGTGTGGTCCCGATTTACCCTTCTACCACTTTCACGAAAAGAAAGTTCAGCTTGTGGTTAAAATTTCTACGTTGTCTTACTGGAGGCATTTTAAAACAATAATTCTGTCACAAAATGTAACACAATCTCGACACAACTACTTAATGTTTACTAGATATTGTTTTGGTTCTAAGCACCAAGTTGATGAAAGACAGTAGACGAACACCACAACCAATTGATTTTTTAATGGAAATAGTGATCATTTCATACGCAATAATAAAACATTATTTTAGCAAAAACACGTAGCTTTATTTTTAATGGGTGGTGCATTTCATATGAAACTGAGCATATATGCCTATACTCCTTGATCCGTAGACTTCGGACATCGTTGAACTTAATTAAAATATTCGTTTGAGAACAGCATATGTAAATCCAGCCAAAGAAAGGCTTGCTGTGCTACTACTCGAATTCCAACGTCTCCAGCATCTACTCTTCTACTTTGCTAGGTTTAAAAGTCTAACACTTGAAGTACCATGATTGTTCATGCGAAACATTAAATGTGTTACCTACATAGCGATTTCAACAGCTTGTTCTGCGTTTCCACTGCCATTGACAAAAGCTAAGATGGTCAACTTATCAGTTGCAAAAATTGACTAAGATGATTGTACAGTATGCAACAGTTGTCAATGGTTAGACGAATTATCCAACATTGTACGATTTCAGAAGTTCTAAAGTTAGAGAACTTCCGCATAAAATGATCAAGATAATTTTACGTGTATGTGAAAAAGTTGCCAATGGTTTTAATTAGATGTATTATTCAGCACTGTACGATTCCAAGTTCTAAACAATTTTTAGAAAATTCAGAATACAGCCGTTTTGAAGAACTATTACTACGATTTCTTCTTCTTCTTCATATTCCACTGCCGTCCCGTACCGGAAGTTGGCAACCAACATGCACCACTCATTTTTTCAATATTCTGTAAACCGTTCAGCTACAATAAAGCTCTTGGTTAGCAAGATTTTCTATGAAAACCGGAAAAATAATAACTCAAATTTGTATTATGTGAAAAACATATAATTGTCTATTTTCCAACACCAATCTTTTACAAAAGTTTTTATGTATGATTTATTTGGATGATACTTGTTTGAAAATCTTTATCCTTGTCATGATTTTACAAAATACGATGTGTCTTTGAAACTATTTACTTCTATTGCAACACTATATGCATTATCTGGAATCATTTGTTAATCTTGTGATCTTACAAAACTGAATACTGTTATCTTTTGTGTTCGTTGCTTCCAATACAGCTTGTATATTTCCAAGGGGGAAGTTTTGTGCAAAAGTAAGTCTATCAAAATTAAGTGGATAGTGATGGAGGTGATACGTTCCCTGAAAAGTACCAGAAATTACTTTAAGAAATTCTAAATAATGGATCAGAAAAACCTGTTACTTCAAATATGTGGATGAAGATTAGATATAATTAACAATATAAGTAAATATACCTTTGGTATTGGGCACACTCCTGGTTCAATATTCATCAACTTCTCTATGTCGAACATAAACTGACCAAAATATTTGTGCAGTGATGAACAAGCGTCTTTTTGAATATCAGAAAGCAGTCGAATTGGATCGCCTCCATTCATTAAAGCTTCTACAGTGAAATTCAACTAAAAGACATTTTTATCGGTGTAGTAATCGTAAATGAATTCTAGGAATATGCACAAACAATTATTTAATACGTTTTTTTAGAATTATTTTTTTGGTACACCCGTACTATCAACTACCTCTGCACTACTTTAAATAAGAAACAACCTAGGATGTTGTATTGTATTGTATTTGAAAGAACGAGATCTAGGACGCGGTTTTCTAAGCATCTCTATGCACTTAGGCCATATGGCCCATTGTACACCCACAACTAAGAATTTTGCCTATCTGGGGTAATTCCAACTCCAGTAGTGATTTTAAAACGTGTCACACATCGCAGTGGCACGGGACCTACGGCTTTACTTCCAAGGATGTTATAGAGAGTGGAACGCCGTTGTGAAGCTATTTAGGGACACCAACTATACCGAATATAATGCACATTACCGATTTCTTTTTTTGAAGAATTGTAACATCCATTTGCTGCACAGTGTACCATTATGACACAAAGTTATGCCACAAAATTATCATTTTAAACTTAATAAGAGTAAAATTATTTATAAACCCGCTTGGTGATGTGGGACACCAGTTGTATTGTGGTCTAGCGTTACAAAGTTGTATAGCCGGTAGTGTGATATGCCGCATCCACTCTTTATACCATCCTTGGAAAAATGATAATTAACCATTATTTCCGATAAAATAAATTCATACAAAGGGCACCACAAAATATAGATCACAAGATACTGCCATATATATATTTTTAATGAAAATTTAAATAGATTTGCCCTGTAAGGGTTATGGCGATTTCTTCTGTATTCGAATATGTAATATTATTTAAACTTTATTTGAGTTGAATCTACTTCAATTACGGTAGGAACTATCAAGCATATTACACAAGCATCTCTGATTCATTTATATAACAGCGATCTTGTGATATGTATTTTGGTTTGCCTATTTTTAGAATGTTAGGCTCGTACTCTTCCTTGAATCACCCGGTATAAGCAGCAAGAAGTAACAAAATTTCACTAAAAATGGGTGTTAAAATTATTAGAACAATATTTAGCTCGGAATTTATTAGCTATCTGCCTCTTACTAGCTAAGTAGTTGATATTAACGGCAACAAATGACAATACTCGAAATTATACAAAAGCAAGAAAATGGAATTTGTAGAATCATCTATATTAATACATATAAAAAATAAACATAATTAATCTGTTCGTAAATAATCATAATATCATGAGCCACCTAAAATACCTAGTGTGCGTCATATACAGTATGATTCGCAACATTTTCAAAAAAGGTTAATCATAGATAAATAAAATAAAATAAGCTGATTATCTAAATATTAAGTCAGACTTCTTATTTCTGGCTATTTTGATAAAAAATTCAAAACATACACTGAACATACCATTTTATTTTAAATTAATAGAATGACAAGCAATCGTACTTAAATATTATTTTCAATATAAAATTAAGCACAAATACAAACTATACCAAAATATTGCCATACCATATAATCTTTATCTCGCGAAGAAATTGTTAATGTAAAGAAAATTATGTGGTATGTCTAGTGCATGTTTTAAATGCAATCTATAGTCGTTCTATGAGATCCAGTACGTACATTAGTTAATGTATTTTAAATACCGGAAATGATGCCGTTAGTTCTTCAAATTTTATTCAACACACAATTTATTAAATATCTTGAAAAACGTTAATAAGATTCACTCACTCGTTCACATTCTAATTTAGATATTCAGATGTAAATAGGCTTTATTTTTGAGTAAGAACTACTGCAACAATTGAATTTTACGCTAGCAACTATTAAATTGTGGTATTGTTATATAGTTATGGAAAATTTGGTACTGTAGCCTAATCTGAATACTATCACATAGAAGGATTAATATATTTATAAAATTTGATGCTATCGTAGTTCTCTTACTAACGCCTCTATCAATAACCTTAATTTGGTTACCTTAATATGCCACCAACGTTATTTTTACCAAGACTTTACTTACTTGAATTGTATCGTCCAGAGGTATTGGTAATTCGATGTCCATATCAAGAACCTGCTTGTGTTTGACCATTTTAAACTTCCCATCCATTTTAACAGGGTAATTAGTGCCAGGATTACAGTCTTCAAAACTTTTAACTGAAAATGTTGCGTACCCTACGTTCTAAAACATAAGAGAAAATGTAATAGAAATACAAAATTTAACTAAGCAGTACTTACAATAAAACTGTAGATGCAAAACAGTAAGATCTGTGTGGTGTATAGCGCCATGATGAAAGTCTTAGAAGCACAACGACAATAAGGATTTACTGATCAGTTTCCATTTATATACAGCATTGGCACTGACAAATTGTTTCTCCAAATCTGATATTTACGTAATTCTAATGTTATTTTAATTCGTTTGCCACTAAGAATGTAAACACAAATGTTAAAAACCTATTTTGCGTGTTTGGCGCCAATTTCTTACTGGTACCGTATAATTTAATCAATTTATCAGAGATTCGTAAAAAATAAAACGTTGTTAAAAATTACTTAGCTAGCTCTGATTACCGATAATATAGAAACTAAAGAAGTTATTTTATTAAACAACAAACGTAAGTGGAACAGCGTGACAGTAATTTCACACGTGCTGAAAGTAAATTGATATACAGAAAAAAAAGATGCTGCTTCACTTCAAATTTTAATAGACATCGATGAAAATTAGACGACTTTAAATTTTGAATCTACCTATATATTCAAACTTTTCCCATTCGAATGCATAACGACTACTGACTTTCACAGTAAATGTTCAATTTTTGCCTTTCCTGTTAATAGACTCATATACTTTCGCTCATATTTACACGTTTGTTGAAAATGACGAAGTATTGGAACTAACTTTTATAATGTTTTGTAAAAGAAAATACCTCACTTTTTCGACGACTATTGGACGTTTTGTGCATTAATTACAAAGATTGTGCCGTGTCATACAGGCCTTAAACTATTTTTTGATGTCGTCTTCGTTTATCCTTGGACCTTTTAAATTACTCTTGTAAATTTAATTAGCTACCATGTTTTAATCATTTTATCCTAATATTTCCATGCATTTCTGTTTCAGGCATGAACAAGTAGATTTGACATTTTACGATCCAGAACACAACAGCAGTGCAATAAACCTCTCGAATATCCCTACCCCAATACAAACTAATGTCAGTGGACAAATAATAACTGGTCTAGCTCCAGTAAATTTTGGTGTGATCTCGATACCTTCATCAGAATTCATAGAAAATGGTACCAGTGCAACGGGATATTTACCATTTGCTCTTCCATTGCTTCCTAACGTCGTCATCAGTCACACAAGTAATATTAGCACAACCGACCCAGAAGAAGAAAAGAAGATTATAGAGGGGTTGCCTGAAGAATTAGGAGTTTAAAATAGTGTGGAAAAACTTTTGTGAAACTACTGTTTGTGGTTGGTTAATATATTATTTGTAAAGTTTGTCATATTTATAACAAAAATTATTGAAAAAGAGAATAAAATTTAAAATTTAAAAATACTATGAAAAATTATTTTAATTGAAGTTTTATTATTTAATTGGGAATCCATTCCTAATCACTGTAATACTATAGGGTGTATCTAAAATTATTATTCTGCTTAAAAACATCATCATAGTCAACAGTCTTTTCGTCCCACTGTTGGCCAGCGACCTCTTCTCTGCCACATGTTTCTCCTCAGCTTTGTGGTGAGTTGTAACAGCAAATTTTATACGCTGCATGATAAAGCTAGGGAATGGAACCCAAGCCATAATGGACTTTGCTTTGCTTGTTTTCGTACAGTCAGTATTTGTCACCTTGTTACTGTTCTTGATGTAGGTCGTTCGTTTTCTTTGTGTCGCTCTCATTTTTTGTTTATATCATGGAATACACCCTGAATTAATGGGCAGATATGTACTTAATTTTGGTCGAATGTCACGGTAACTTCAATGTAGCTGCACGCCTCTGCGCGGAAAGCTACCCCAGTAGACGACATTCTGATGTAAATATACTGCGACGATTAGATCGAAGAAAAAGAGAGCTGCAAACGTTGCTTCTACCATAACCGTAGATCGTGAACGGCAACGAAATGTAAGAACACCGCAATTCGGGGAAGAAGTATTGGAAGATTTTGAAAACGAATCTGTGAAATATGTCGTAGTTGAGGTATTGCACGACAACGTAATGTAAGGGTAGCTAAAGAAGATGGTTACCTATATCCTTATCGTATTCAAATGGTATTCCAATGGGTGTAAGATATTGCCAACGGTTGCTCAATTACCACGAAACTAATCCTAACCTCTTAAGTAATATTTTATGGACAGATGAGGCTACATTTACTCGTGATGGAGTTTTTAACACTCACAATAGGCATGAATGGTCTCAAGAGAATTTGCATTCAAAACATAAACGGTGTCATTACATGCGTTTCAGGGTTAATGTTTCGATTGGTATAATCGGTCCACGTCGTTGAAATGCAGAAAATAATTCCAATTTTTTAAATAACGATTAACCAGGTTTGTCAGAGAATGGCATTTAGTGATTAGGAACGGCATATGGTACAAAATGGATGGAGCTTCAGCACACTGGGAAGCTAGGACAAAAGAATGGTTTAATAAGAATTATTTAAGAAGATTGGTCGCAGATGATCCATGGCCTGTCAAATCGACCGACTTCGATCCTTTACACTACTTACTTTGGAAATTCCTCATATCTATGGTTTATCGAACGCCTGTTGTAAATGAAGAGAAATTAATTTTCAGAATTAGGTAATCTAGATGCCGCCATTGTAGCTGGCAATAATATGGTCGAAACTTGGTAGCAAGCAATATTCAATGTGATATAGCGAGCGTTCTGAGACCGATATTCTCATTTTAATCATTTGTTATACAGAACAATAAAAATTAATAATATTGATACGTTCATATGGGTTTCCCACATTTGAATTTGAATATTCATTAAATTCTATCGGTTGTTTTAATACCGAAATAGAGCATCTTACGTCACCATTTGTTATCCCGTAAGTTATTACTGGTATGTGTATTGCTATACTTCAGCATTTTTAAAAGCATTTCGAGGAATTATAATCGTGGGGCCACGCCCTGCGCTTAGTTCTGAATTATGATACTTGGCTTGCTGTTTTTGAAGGAAAACATTTTGTTACGGCCGGTTCGCGGAACATGATTGCCGGAAAAAATTTTGATTGTTACAGGGAAGTTAAAATAAATGGGCGCCGCCCTCTCATGTCGCAGTTAAAGAAAGATCCTTATGAAAGGGCCAAGGAGCAACAGCTTACGGAAAATCCAGATACTTCTGGACAACCAAACACCGCACATAATAAAAAAGAAAATGCCGCACAAGTACCTCCCTTCATACTTCACTACGTCACAGCAATTCAGCCCTTGTTTAACTTAATCAACTCCCACATTGCCAAAGAAAATTATTTTTATCAATTAACGCAAGGCAATAAAGTTAAACTACAATTAAAAAGCGCCAAAGACTACAAAAAAATTAGCAATGTATTGGACCAACACAAAGTAGCAAGACATACTTACAGCTTGGATGAGGAAAAACTTTCAGAGTTGTCTTGAAATACATGCATCATTCCACAGATGTCAACTTAATCAAACAAGTCCTAACAACAGAAGGTCATGTTGTAGTAAATATCACTAATGTTATTAACACAGAAACCAAACAAAAGAAAAACTTGTTTTTCATTGATATCAAACGCAGTCCTAATAATAAAGAAATATTCAAAATCAGACACATTGAAAATGCAGTAGTAGTATTCGAAGAGCCAATAAGAAAACCTCAGATTCCTCAGTGCAAAAACTGCCAATGCTATTAGCATACAAGAAACAGATGTACCAGACCCCTCCGTTGTGTAAAATGCGCAGAGCTCCACGATGCGTGCTGTGTGGAGGCGCACATCCCGCTAATTATAAAGGCTGCAAAGTTTATTTGCATATTCTGTGTAGAAGACTCCCTAATCAAACTAGATCATCCTATCCCACATTCAATCAACAGCTACCTACTCAAACGACAACACACCAGTTACGAGTTCATCAGCCAACTACACACAGTGAAAACCCAAATCCAAGTCAAAAGTGGACAGAAACTATCAAAAGCAAAACTCCCACACATCATAACCTAGCATACAGTAAAAACCAACCTACGAAACTTCTCAATCCTCTCAAAACCAAACTGCATCCCAAATTCCTAAATTTCCGCAAACAGTTAATCAGGTGCCCGGACAACAAACTGGAGATTTAAACTCTGAAATATTGTCAATGCAGCAAACCATACAAGCCCAACAGCAAACTATTAATAACTTAATAGCAGAGATCAGACTCTTGAGAGAAGAACTGTTGAAAAATAAAAATGACTCCGATTTATAGGATAGCCCTGTGGAATGCCAGTGGTCTCTCTAACCACAAGCAGGAAGTTGCAACATTTCTCATACACAACAGCATTGATATCTTACTAACATCAGAAACTCACTTCCCCAGCAGAAGTAAGTTCAAGATACAAAACTATATTGTGTACTCCACAAATCATCTAGATGCAGAGAGGCAAGCGAGGGGCAGCACAGCCATAATAATCTAAGAACGTATCAAACTTCATGAGCTACCTCACTTCAAGGAAAACTATCAACAAGCAAAGACTTTAGAGATTTTAGACTGGCATGGTCCGCTTACTTTGTCCGCAGCCTATTGTCCTCCAAATTATCCCGTCAACAAGGAGGGTCTTATAACTTATTTTCGGTCATTGGGTAGCAGACTCATGGCTTGGGGAGACTACAATGCAAAGCATATTCACTGGGGCTCTCGCCTTTCTCCCCCAGGCAGGGGTAGAGCTCTGTACCAGGTCATGCAGGAACTTCAATTAAATCATTTGTCTACATATGAGCCTACATACTGGCCAACCGACCCAAATAAATTCC
This sequence comes from Limonius californicus, assembly GCA_014611495.1. Taxonomy (NCBI): domain Eukaryota; kingdom Metazoa; phylum Arthropoda; class Insecta; order Coleoptera; family Elateridae; genus Limonius; species Limonius californicus. The sequence goes on from JABXWE010015785.1 coordinate 25,320, forward strand.
TAGACTTGTTAGAGTTCTTTGTCACAAAAGGTATCGCTTCAGGATACCAGGATATCTGTTCATGTCTAGATTTATTCTCTGACCACACTCCTGTTTTATCCACTGTTAGTGCTACAATCATCGAAAAGGAGAAACCAGTTAAGCTAAGTATACATACAATACTTCCCAGTTCCGTGGAAAGTTGCCCAAATAATCCTAATTCTAAAACCTAGCAAACCACCAAACGAAGCTAGTTCTTACAGGCCTATCAGCCTGCTGCCCATATTTGGCAAACTATTAGAGAAGTTACTACTCAAAAGACTTATGCCTATCGTAGAAGATCTTATTCCACACCATCAGTTTGGCTTTAGAGAGCAGCATTCTACCATCCATCGTGTGGTAGACTTTATAAACCAATCATTCGAAGAAAAGGTGTATTGCACAGCAGCATTCCTTGACGATGGCCAGGCTTTTGATAATGTCTGACATGATGTCTCCTCTATAAATTAAAATCTTCGCTACCTCACTCATATTATATTATTCTCAAATCTTAGTTAGATGGAAGATACTTCCAAGTCAAGTATGAACAGCAACTAACTGAACTTCATCAAATCCTATCTGGTGTACCCCAGGGCAGCGTGCTGGGGCCGCTTTTCTACCTTCTCTTCACTGCTGATCTCTCCACCAATGATCAATCATTTACGGCCACATTTGCCCATGACAAAGCAATTATGGTTAAGCATAAAGATTCCATTATAGCTGCTGAGATCATGCAGGAAAATTTAAACGAGATAGAGACGTGGGCAAAAAGGTGGAGGATTAAAATAAATGAAACCAAATCACAACATATTACTTTCAGAAAATGTAGAGGCAACGTACCTCAAGTCTTCATGCACAACGCACCACTATCGCAAGTAACAGAGGTGAAATACCTAGGCTTGCATCTAGACAGGGGTCTAATTTGGGAATACCACATGGAAAAAACAGAAACAACTTGGTTTGAAATTTGGCAAACACTATTGGTTATTAGGAAGAAAATCCAAATTATCTCTTTGTAATAAACTCCTTGTATACAATCTAACATTCAAGCCCATCTGGACCTATGGTTTACAACTCTGGGGCACAGCAACCAATGCCAACATCCAAATTATCGAACGCTTCCAATCAAAAGTGTTACGCGCTATATGTGGTGCTCCGTATTTCCTAAGAAATGTAGACATTTTGAGTGACCTAAAAGTGGACTCCGTGAAAGACACTATTTTGAAGCAAAGTGTAAAATATATAAATTGGAATTTCATCCTAACTATCACGCCGTAAATCTACTTGATAACAGCGCACAAGTCCAAAGACTGAGTAGAATTAAGCCTCTTGACTTGCCACATAGATTTGTACAGCTGTAAATGCTTAACTAGTAATTATTGTAACATAGCCGCTAAACGTATAATATTTGTAAGAAATTTCCGTGTTAGGATTGATGGATCCTAACTCTCATATCTATTCATGGCACTTTTAATTGTTTATCTGTTTTGCCTATTGTATCTTTTATACAGATTGCAATTAGTTAATAAATTTAAAAAAAAACAAAACAAATATAGTTAGTAATGAAATTACCAAACAATTAGCAACAAAAAGCTGCTTTATGTCTTGAAAATGCAGCTAATTCTATTTTCCACAAAGCACTTTGTAAACAAATAATTACTGCTGGCAATCCCCACCAATGTATATAACTGTATATACGAATAGTTTAAACCTTAATTCGGCGTTAGAGTTGAGAAAGGGTGGAAAGGTTTATTCTTCACTTGAGTGACTCCCCATGATGGAGGAAGAGAAACAGAAACAGAGATGGTAGATAGAATATCGTCACTGGCAATTAAAACGAGTATCAAAGGACTAAAGTTACACCAGATTACCCCCGGAAAATTTGTTTTTGGATAAACGGCGAGATAATTGTTCTAAATCGCCCAGAAACAATAAACTGCGACATAGGTTTTTTGTTGAAACGGCAAATCTTTACGGCAACGGTAAAGTGGCAACGGAGTTAATTTTTATCCGTTTAAAACGATACAAGAAACCACACGGTATGCTGTTAATTAAATTATAGATTCCTATGTGTATATATATATATATTGTCATGATATTTATGTTAAATCAATATAATTATAGTTAAAAATTTGTTAAATGTTAGTATAATAACTTAAACTATGTTAGTCTTATAAAATAACTATGACTATATGAGATTTTTGGCTTCGTAATGATGTACAGATATTAAAAAGGATATTATTTTCATGATAGGAGGTTGATTGTGCCTGAAATTAATAATAATTAGTTTGTTTATAATATAAAGATAGATGTTTATAAGATTATATTGACGAATTATGGTAAATGTATACTTAATAGGACAATAATGTATCTGGTGTTGTTCGGAACTGATTCGTTCTGGCTTAATAAGTATTTAAAGTGATTTTGGTGACAAGACTATCATTTGTGAGACTAGTGATGACATCGTGGTGTGATGCAGGAAGTT
>JABXWE010015786.1:0-60181 GCA_014611495.1 Limonius californicus
TAAACCCTTCAGATACTAGGAAGGAATGTAAATATTGGGTAAAACGTAAAACCCTGACGTTATATGTTAAGCTGTTTATCCTTTCTACATTGAGAGGATTAACAATAACAAATCTCTTTACTTTATCCTATTACCAAGCTTTTTGCAATATCTTAATAATTAACAAATGTCTTTTAAACTCGCCCTTATGGAAAATTTGTTTAACTTTGGACTTTGGCCCACTCGAAAGCACAAAATTTAACGTTTAATTCTCTAACGGAAAAGTATCGCTAAAGGTATAGCGATATTTTTGAACTATCAACTATCGGTATCGCGATATTTTCTGAAAAAGGTATCGAGTATCGCGATACCTTTTTTGATAATGTATTGGTATCGTTATCGCGAAACTTAAAAATAGTATCATTCCGACTACTATCTCTACAGTGCTGTTTAATGGGACATTATCGTTTGTTGAATTTCACCTTTATGTTGGAAATCCACCTGGTATACAATTTCTGATTTATCTCTTCACGTATAAGCACTTCAAAACGTAACAACGTTGGAACTTAAAAATGCCGATGATATAATTATTTCCGTATCAATGCCTACATTACGGTTGGGCCTTGATATTAAACTATATGATTGATATTATTACTTAAATAATGTACCTATTGTTAAGTAAAATATATTTGAATTTGAAAACCTCGTAATTATACATACTTACCTCAAAAAATGCGATTTTAGAATTGAAACTAAAGATTTATAATACTGGAATATGTACCTAAAGCATTTTTATAAATTTATTAAATACACAGCGGAAGCCATTTTTACTAAAAACCGTTATTATAGCCAATAATATGCTGCAATCATACTATTTCAGATGCTATTGGGACTTGTACTAAGTTCAGAATGTCATTAAAGTAATACTATGTTCTTCTTTTACTAATCATCTTTGTCCTGTTCTAAAGAGTAATTTAAATATTACAGAACCTTCATGGGAGAGTACGAGCATACCATTCGAAAATAGGCAACCCAAAATACTTATCACAAGGTTCTGTATGTAGTATATCTATACTATACTTCCTGATTCATGGGAGAGTACGAGCATACCATTCGAAAATAGGCAACCCAAAATACTTATCACAAGGTTCTGTATGTAGTATATCTATACTATACTTCCTGATTCATGGGAGAGTACGAGCATACCATTCGAAAATAGGCAACCCAAAATAGGTAGGTACTTATCACAAGGTTTTGTAATATCTAAATTTTTATTGAGGGCACTGTGAATCAGAGGTGCCTGTTTGGTATTTTATTCATCTTAACCTTTAAACAAAGAAAGGGTGAACGAAAACAGTAAAGTTTTATTTATAAATACCTAAGTTTAAGTACTACTTTAAATATAATATTATTCATACTTTGTTTGAGTTAAATGATCCTTACTTAAGCCAGTAAACTATCAAACAGGCCTTTCCCATTCATAATATCGTCAATAAAAATTTAGATATTGTAGTATCTTGTGTTGTGTATTTTGGGTTGCCTATTATTGGAAGGAAAGGCTCGTACTCTCTCGTGAATCATCCTGTATAATTAAACAGATATAAATATAACATAAATATTTACAGAACACTACTTCATTGTACAATGCCTAAGAGAAAATTACCCGACAAATCGAATTTAGATTTGTGATCATATACTATATACAGGGTGTTTCACGGGACGGAACCACGCTTGTAGAATGTACAAATATTTGTGAAACTACTGGAGTTTAAGGAATTAGCGGATTTAATGTAAGTTTTGGTGATACAGATTCATTTCTATTTCTTTGTGTTTCGTATGTATATAATAAACTTCAACTTCCTTGAACCTGAGAGACGTAATTTTGGAATAAGAGTCTTAAATATGCCCAGTTACATAATAGTTAATGTATCATCATCATCATCATGATCCTCGTTTGTATTGTATTACTTAATTTACATATTTTTAAATTTTAGATTATAAATTTATAAATTAAAAGAGCGCTTAAATATTTAATGTTAGCAATCTGCTATAATTGTTAAAACGCAATTTAAGGAGATCTCGCGGTACATAACGCAAAATTAGGTAAAGTTTGTAATAAATACGAAAAAAGTAACAGTTTTATTAACTTATTTATCAAAGTTTATTCACGGAAGTGATTGATTGCAAACCTGGTAAATAAACATACTGAATATTTGGAAACAATCAATAGAAGTATCATCTTTAGCCTACAGATTTTTGAAATTCTGGTACCTAAATGTGTCTGCTAACTTTTTTAATCTCATATTTTCTTTGTTTGTAATTATTTTCAATGCTGCAACGTTTACTTTTTAATTAATTCTAATGATTATTATTTAATAAAATCATGAAGGCGTCGTAAGAGGAGGTTGAGGGACTCTGAGCATCTTCAAATATAGGTAGTCTAACAACTCCCCTGAACTGAAAACCCATTAAAAACACTTGCATAAATATTATGGTAGGTATTAAAAATAAGTACATTGTTAGATGTGGGTACGTAACAAGCATCATTAAGAAGTTAAAATGTTTAAAAGTAAGTTCGTTTGAACTAATAGTTCAGTCCTTTGAATTAGTAGTTTCATAAATGTAAATTAAATTAGGCAGCTATTTTTGCTAACTAGCACTACTTCTTATGTATTCTATTTGTTTAATATCGAACTTGAAGTACCTAATTATTTCATAGCTTTTCTTCACAAAATGTGCACTAATTAAATAATTTTCAATTCAGAAATTTGGGCAATTTAAGTAAAGGAGACTGACAAAAATACAAAATGATGATGATGGTTTCTTGAAAATACTGCTTTCCAATATAAATGCACTAGAACATGTGTTTAAATTCATAATATACAATTTTTTCGTATTTTTCATGGTAACTTCCTACGTTTGATTTTAAATAATATGTACATACTATATCCTAAATTTACAGAAAATTGAGATTGATTTAATAAATAACTTCACCAGATTGTTACCTTTTGATCATTTTTCTAGCAAATTCACTACTTTAATTTCCGGGCTATTCATTTTCGTGTAAATATCTTATCGAAAGTTATTGAACCGATTGATAAAACTATATAAAAAAGCATGTAGATTACAAAATGTAATAAAATTTGAATTGCTAAAGTTCGTGTGATGTCGTGGTTATATCGGTTGTCGTATTTTTGTCCCAAATGACTTGAGGTATTATTTAATCTTACAAATGCATAGCTCGGGTAAAGCCTTTAACAAATTTAAATATTTTTATATGGTCAATGTACAGACATAATAGTGCTTCATTGTTCTTCAATGCTTAACATTGTAAAACTAACGAAATAATTCAAATCATTTCTGGATGCTGCCTATATTCTTTGGGCATTTGAAATACTTGGATTTTTGTAAACCAATATTGCCCTCCTATACAATTTTTGGGTTAAATAATGAGACACTTGTACTAGTTCCGGTTATAGTGTAACAGCAAATATAAAATGCGGCATTTCAAAATTACTTAAGATTGCTGAAATTTAATATATATAGGTATATATACATATATATTTAGGGATTAAAAGGGTATCCATTTAGTCAGTTGGTCCACTATAGCGTTTTCTGCATAAAAAATACCTAACTATTCTGACAGAAATATAAGTATTTTTTAAATACTTTAATATACATATCCTGCGATTTTTATTTATACAATATTCTACTTTTAGGGGAATTAGCTACATGCTGCTGTATTTTATAATACCTTTACAGCGAAGGTATAATGGTTTTGTCTTAAAGGCACAGCATAGCCAGAGATAGAAATCTTAACCCGAAGGTATATTAAAATAGTTGTGCCTATATTAGTACCCCTTCACATGAGGTTCAAAAACAGCTTCCGACTTTACCCAGAGGTAAGTATATATAATATCGTCTACCACGTAAGGTTTATGTCTACACAGGGAATAAAAATTATTCCCTAAAGTTATATTAAGAGACTTTCAGCTATTTCAACTCACGTTCACATAAAATTAAAAAATATTCCCGCAAGCACGTCCAGATGTAGGTACATTAAGACATTCATGTATGGCTGAATGTAAGGTTAAAAATTGTTCCACACTAAATAGGTACAAAGGTCCATGAAAGCACTTCCAGCCATTTCATAAAATGTTAAAAAATAATCGCTGATGAGGCCCGAAAGCATTATTTTATAACTCTTACATTGGTAATCGGTATACATTCATATATAGTGTGAAACATAACCTTAATCAAATCCACAGATTTTTCTATTTTTTTTTAATTTTAGTTGCATTGGTTCATGTAAATCTATAAAAATTATCATTTGTCCAAAAAGATAGCACATAGGTTAAAACAATAATTTCTGATCAAATTTAAGGGTATTTGAATATATTTTCAAAATTCCAGCTACACACTGGTAAAATTATACTAAATATTTATTTCAAAACTATTTCCAACATTGAACTTCTGTAAAAATATTCACTGTGTGAAGCGTTTTGGTGTATAACATCCAGAAATTTTGGTTATTAATAGTTGCAAATTTGATTAAAGCAGTTCAATACTGATGTAAAAATTTAGAATTGTCAGTGTTAAGTTATTATGTTGTATTATACTAATTTAGGCGTCTGAAATGTGTTTACAAACAAATCTCATTCAATAAAAAAATAAACATTCATTTATTCAAATTTAACCAAACAGTAAATATAATTTATTAAATTATTAACCCTTAAAATGTATTAGCGATAAGAAAAAATGAAAACAAACAGACGGTTTGATTAATAATTCATTTATTTCGCACAGGTTGAGTTACGCTTGTAAAGCGCATTAATAATGAAGTCACCGTTCTTAATACACTAGGCCAATTTTCTATATTTTGCAAAATCCATAAATCCTGCTCGACCTTGCAAACTCGTAAATTTATACCTGGTACATTTAAAATTATAAATACATACATAATAAATCAATATTGAGGTACAGTTAACAATTTTATGTCGTATAAAACAGCTCAACACAGCTTTACCATAACGATGTGTTTATTGCCCCCTACTACGACCCCCTCCAGCAGCGCTTGTAGGGGAACGCTTCGAAAGAGGGGAATGAACCGGCAAGTGGGGGCGTTGTGGGTGGGAGAAAATACAGGAGAAACAAAAAAGGGGGCGTGCTGCTTATTTTTGATAGAAGGCATGCGCTAAGACAGCAACAACTAGCGACTTTCGGCAACCTAACGAAACAAAATGGTTGCCTCTACTTTACAAAGCTGCCGCCAGATGGAACGCTCAGTAGCAACCGCTTCCAGAAACGGAGATTCGGCAACCTTTTGTATTCGAACTAGAAATTATGCCTTCTATCTATTTTCACAGATTAAACCTATTTATTCTGCAGTTCCTAAAGGAATTTGTGTAAATTATCCAATTACTCTCGGCGACTGAAATATTTAAATAAATCTTTATTTTTATTGATTCGTAAGGTGGGTTATTGTAACAACATTTGTTAATTCATGGGAATAGAGTAGAAATAATATACGTTGTTCTGAAAGAATATGAATAATATGAGCGTTAATCGTTTAGCAGAACTTTTAAAGTATGAAAACCTGCAAGATTTATACTAGAGATTTCAATTTATGGGCAAAACTTTGCCTACTGCTTTAATTCTTTTGGCGAGGAAGGTAATATTTTAAAACGATTACTGAGAACATTTTTACAATTCATTGCTTCTGCACGAAATTGAAATATGACGTTGAGTTGTTTTCTGCAGAAAAAATTCTGATATAGTTTTCAAAATAAACCACAACAAATTTAAACAATATTGTTTAGGTGTGGCAGCTCCCTTACTGATGGCGTGGCGTATAATTTTATACCCATTAATTAAGTTAAAATATGAAAAACAAATTAATGACAATTAAAAATAACAAAAAATGATAAGACAGTCTGATATTTATTTATAGATACTTAATTCCGTTATGCATATTCTATTTTCGTATGTATTGGTTGCAATTTGTCGTTTATTTGTTACAAACAGTGTTGCTTCAATGTTCTGCACATTTGTTGTATTATACAAGGTGATTTTGGATATGTGTAAAAAGTTTAACTACGTATGGCTGAGGTTATTTGACTTCTAACACACCCAGTACTTTTATCAAATTCAGTGCCGTTACGGAGATATGGAGATGTAAAGTTTTTTTTTACAAAAATTCACTAAAATGTAAATAACTTTTTCATTTCCTGTCCAATTTGGATAAACTTCGATTTTTTTGGGAAAGCTAACAGTCCAAGATTTATATTCAGCCAAGAAAAATGTATAGTTGTGTGTGAAAAGTGGAAATTAAGCTTTCCAAAACAACGTAGTTTGTCAAAACTGGACAAGAAACAAAAATGTGATTTACATTTTAGTGAATTCATGTAGAAAAAACTTTGACGGGCCATATCTCCGTAACGGCACCGAATTTTAAAAAAGTTCTGGGTGATTTAGGGGGTAATAACCTCAGCTATACATGGTTAAAGTTTTCGCACATGTTTAGAATCCCCCTGTATTCTTCTTCGTAATGTAGGCCTTCGGTCTGCTTGTTCCGACTTAATTATCTTGACGTTGAAGTCCAGTATAGGTATTACTACCAATTACTTTTTTTTTCTATTGTTCCGTTGTTCCGTAGCTACTTAATATCTAATTTGAATTATTGAATTTTCTACTTAGGTATGCTATGGAACTTTGTTATAACAAAACCTTTGGGACTACAAAAATTTACTCGTTTTATACCTTAGACGACATATTCAGGAAAATTATAAATATTAAAAGTACCGAATCTTAAAATATTGTGTTCATTAGACGTATAAATACATTTCTTCACTTAAAAAACGTGAAAAGCCTTAAAGTAGCCATTACTAAATCAGTAAACATAGACGTATATGTTAAATTATTGTATTTTAGCTGGTTTGTTTAGTATGTCGCCAATTGTTAGTTCATATTGTGTTTCATTCCTCGGGGGTAACGTATACAAACATGAATTGGATTAATATTCCTATCTACCAAAATTTATTTGACTTGGAAGTTCTTCTTTCTGGTCAGTCCTAGGATTGATAGGTCGCAGACTTCCATTGTTGTCGGTTTTCCGCAAGTCGTTTTAATTAACTCACTGTAATGTTGATCAATATCTAGGGTTGTTAAATCTTCTGCAGATTCGTATTAAACATGTACCTATATATCGAAGCAATTTCTTATTACATTACATATCTTATTTGAAATGTAATTTTTAATAGTCATTTTTATTTACAATTTGCTTGCATATACACATTTTCTGAATAATGTAAAATAGAAAGACTTATAATGTCTTAATTTGTACCCGTTGTTTCCAGAACGAGTGAACTCTGTAAACGGGAAATACAATACAGTAAACAATGCAAATCTAAACATTTTTCTTCGTTAACGTTTTTACATTCAGAGTTTCCGGCTTCAATGCTGATATACCTACTATTATTTCATTATTCTCTATTAGATTTTAAGTTACTACTGCTAATAATAATAATAATAATAATAATAATAATCAGCAAATGGTGGTATAATTCCAGGAGAAATAAATTTACAATATTTGTAGAATAATGGTTGCTAACTTTCTGTATAGTATCTGCTTAGATTATTATGCTAGGGGAATACTATTTAGTAGCTAAATAAAACATTTTTTTATATGTTGAATTTCCTAGAAAGTGTGACTTTGTTGATAATTTTTTGTTTTATAGTTCCAGCTTAATGCTGGCGCAATCATAAAAGCCGCGATAAACAAGTCCAAAAACGTTATAATCAGTTCACTGCCACAACTGCACGAGGAAGTAAATCAAAGCATGCTAATTTATGTATCCGGAACTATACGCGTCGTAACCACTTCCGGTCCATTTGCAGCGCCAGGACGACCACGACGCCGCGTATTTCATCTTCGACGCTCGTCGCGGATCAAGTATCCCGCCAAGCTTTTTATGTGCATTTTATGTCGGCACAGAGATCTCCTTGTTGTTGAAGGACGGGGCGTAATGGACCGTGATATTTTTACGAAAATTGAAACGTAAATATACTTTTATGGCTTATAGATAAATTGTATAAACATCCACCCAGTTTATGTAAGATGATGCTCACTGCAGTATTGCGAACAGTTTGTAGAATTTTCGTGCTATTTAGAGATAGAGATTAAATTTTCCGTATGGCATTTTCTTAATCCATTAAGTTAAATGCCACTGGAATTCAAATATATAAAGTAATTAGTGCTAATTAGTTAAATATATGTATTCTTGGATTCGCCATAAATAAATTACTTAAATAAAATCTATTTAATCGTAAATAGGTATTAACTAAAAATCATTGACAATTATAGTAGAAACTACTTTCCATCTTTCATTAAAGGCCTGAGACAAAATCAAAACACAGGGTGGTGCAAAACCCCTTTATTTATTAATTGTTTCTAGCCTAACTTCATTGCAATTGATTTTAATCAATAACTAAATACAATAGTATTAACAAGAACTATAATACTTATTACCATAGATACTATCTGATTGTTCAAATTCCAAAAAGTAGTTAACGTAGTTTCACATGCGATTAACTAAAGCTATTACCTACAAACAATATCTTTTATTTGTTTTGTAAACGAGTAATACTGATTTTAACGCCCAATAAACATATAAAGGGCGTTAGTTTAAGTACATGACACTATGAAATTAGCTTATGTGAGAACTTTCATTGTATTCATCATTACATGGCTTTTTCTATTTATGACATTAATGATTTCTTGCCTACTGTTTGCTCTCCTATGGTGTGTGCTAGACGTGGTAGAACTGTCGAGATTTACAACTTAACTTGTGTTCCAACCATGGAAATGAATGCGCTTTAACCTACCAAGAGATTCTACTAAAACATTTCAGGTGTATAAAATAAATTTGCCAAATGCAGGCAACACAACGAACACCTAAGTATGTTGGTAGTTGTCCCAGTGCTTTCCTCTGATCAACTGGTTGGCTTGAGAGGAGGCAACTCCTAAAAGGGCTTTACTTTGTAATTAAGTTTACTTGTACCTACCTATTATGATGTAATAAATTGATTGCAATTGATCTATTCATTACGAGGATCTTCTTGGTTTCTAATAGAACTGCTAAACTTGTTGCCACCCGAAGCTTCATTGCAGTACATCGTTATAAAATGTCTATGGAAAACGAACAATTAATTAACATATCCTAAACATTTATATTCCTTTTTGTGTCATCCTATGTATTTGTTTTTATTTTAGTTCTGTAGGTATGAAGATTCGGTAAAAATGTTTGCTAATTATTTAGTTGTGCATATTTTACAACGATGGATGACTTTCTAACTTTTTATAGCAAGTTTAGTGTGTGTTTAGCGCATAAAATACTTGTTTGCATTCTAATTGTACAAGATAGCGCTGCCGCCAATAGTTCTGCAGGCGCCTGATACGATACAATTATAAGTTATTTTAATTTTAATATGTAATGTGCTTATAGGTGTGAAACCTCAAACAAAGCTGCTTGAAAATCGATTGTTCCCTACAGCTGAGCTATGCAAATCAACCCGGTCGTGCTCTGGATTTTATGCAGTGCCTACCTTCGTTCTCAGCCGCGCTAGCCATTTACATGTTACACAACGGGCACCAGGCAGCGCAACGGTTGGATTTGTGCGTCGATTTTGTATATATGTGCTAAATTTGAAAAAAAAAGCATTACACTTAAATCCGTCTTTACTAGTTTTTTAATTAATTGCTTCACGCCATTATAAAATTATGCAAATGTTTTAAAAATATACTAATTGTATTGTTTAGATGGTTTTATCTCTTCTATATAGTGCTTAGTTGAATTTTTTGTCAACGAGAACTGATGCATTTTTTTATTGCCAAAAGCCATGAACATTTAAAAACAACATATAAACATCGTGTCATTATAAAAAATTTCAATAAAATCATTAATAAATGTTACTTAATCAACAATACTATGATGTCAGATAGAACACTCATTGTTCATACGATATGTTTTTATTTGTTTGCTGGGAGCTTAATCCGGTAGGTTGTCAAATACAGAATGTAACAATAATCTACAAGACAAATTCCAAGATACTCAATTCTTAAAATATTACCACCTATGTATATACCTACGATACAAAAGAATTTCTTCTTAATTGAATCTTACTACTGTGAGTTTATTAGGGAGTATTTATAGTTGTGTAATATATTTTTCTTAATATCGGTGTAAAGATGTAACTGTATAGAACAGAGAATCTCATTTGTGGTATTCAACGAAACAAATAAAAATTCGATGTAATGAAATAATAAAAATGAGAACCAGAAAGTATAAAAATATAAACAGGGAAGTATAGAGTTATAGACGATTAGTGTTGCTGGAATTTATTTAAAACTGGTGCTTGAGATACTTTCACTTGGAGTGAGGTTATGTTAAACGTTATGGCATGCATCTAACCTCTAAATTCTGTTTTTGGTTTCTTCAAATTGTGCAACTATTTCAAGCGCCATCTGTGTTTATTCAATATACTCTAATTTATATCATTGTGTGAACGTATAACAAAACTTATATTGCTCTTTTATATAACAATATGTTTACACATTTTAATATGTATTTTATCTACTCCAAAGTAATTGCCACTAGACTTAATTCCGAGATTGTAGTAGAATAGAAAAAATTATTATTTTTAAGATGTAGGTAGTAAGAAATAAAACGTTCAGCACCACTAATTTGTCCTCTGCCAGAATTAAATTTATAAATCATATGGTTAACCCAAATATAATTAACTTTCACCAAAAATAACAACAATCACAACGCTATATTATATGTAAATATTTCTTCAAAATGAATGACTAATTGGTAGATATTTTGGAAAAGAACTCTTAGGTTAAAAAATTAGATAGACCACTTTTAGTAGAAAGCTATATAATAAGCAAATTCTTACCGACTTTTTAGATTCTAAGTTGCCAATTTTTAGTTTAAACATATGGCAACTATTGATTAATAACATTAAAGATATTTACGAAGATGATGCGTGCGTTTTGATTTCGGTTTAATATTTACACCCTTATGGATTCTCTTTCAAACTTGAATTGTTCATGTATATTTTAAAACAATAATGCTATATTTTAGTGAGCTGAGAATAGCCAGTTATAGTTACATTTCCAAATTTTTACAAGTAGCGTAGTGGAAAAGAAGGAAAGAAAATGAAAACAATTAGTGTGATGTATACGGGGTTGATCATCAAAGCGTTGAGAAATTGAAAAGAAAAATTTTGTAGCTAAAATAAGAAAAAAAAAACTCCTAAACATACAGCCTACACAGTATATAAGTAATCAACGGAAGTTGTTAGGTGCGAAATGTAATTATTATTTGTTATTACCTATAATTCGTGGTACTAGTAAGAAGATTTTAAGCACTATTTGTACATTTTATTATGCCGAACGTATATTATTATTACAATGAATTACAAATAATAGATGGAAAAAAATTTATTCTGCTTCAATGCTGTCCCAAATTTTCTTAAATTCAAATTCATAATTAGGTTATCCGTCATGGCTTGAAGTAAATTTAAATAATATTTAATTTCGCCGTTGCCGCAAAATGTTTAGTTTCCTAGTTATGAATTGTATTATTTAGTTCATTCATTTTGTGCGTTAATGTTTTAATATTTTTCGCAATGTTTTTTGATCTTTTAATTTTGGAATTTTGCTGGTTTCTTATATTAGGTAAGTTCATTTGTTTTTCTCTGGACATATTAGATGATTATATGCGGTTATTTTAGTCTGAGGATGATCCCCAGTGGGCATCGAAAACGTTAACATTTTATACCTTTGAAACAAGATTAAATTTATTTTGTGGGATCTGACCTTAGTTTTATTCAACGACTTAATAGATGGAATTTAATGGTGTATGTCATTGCTTTATAGATACACCCTGTATTTTGGAAACTTAGCCAATTAAGACATACTATAAGTACAGGAACCTCTTTCCTTTTTTTAAATTGAAGCAGGTTTGAAAATCATCCTACGTAATAAACACTTACTGATTTCAATTTAACTCTGATAAAGAACTGGAATTTGAATATTACTTGTTCTTTGACACAACCTGCGAATAATATAGTGTAAAAAATTTTGGGAATTAATCATGAGAATTTAAGAATTCTGTCTAGAGGCAGGAGTAACCGCAAATAATAGTTTAAAAATAAATTTTCATTATATATTAGTGAGAGTTGTTTCAATAATCTATTATAATAATCTCCCTGTATAGCGCCATGATGCCTTGGAAGAGTTTGAATAATATATAAGGTATAATATTCGCTGTACTGGAAAATATGTCATAAACGAAAAAACTTCAGGGAATTTCTGTACGCATTGCGTTAACTTTTTTGGCCACTGAGATCGTTTAATTCGACTCCAATAATTTATTGCTTGCCCTAGATTATTGTATCTTATTTTAATTTGGCAAATCATTGTATAGTATATAACGTAGATGGAAGTATACAAAGTGACTACCGCCATAAAGCGACCACCTGGTCGAAGTGACCACTTTGCCCAAGATAAACTCATTCCATTTCAGTACAGCTTTTTCTGTATATAGTGAATGGCCGTCTATAATTTAGAAAAGCTATTTTTCAAAGCAACTTTTACCCTCACCTGTGCTTAAGCGTATTTTTTAAAAGACCTCCCGAAGCTGCGAATACCTATATTATTCAGATATATATTCTTCATCAGAAGGAATGATATTGATTTACATAGAAGCATTATAAGGAATATGTTTAGTATGTACCTATATATAGGTAAGTGTGGAAAAAATATTTACAATCTACTAATTTTTTTGTCTAAAATCCTGATATATCTTTTTATAACGGTATTCTAGGAGCGTCCATTTTAAATTTGTTTTCGTTAAAAGAGCATTTTCTCTAACACCACCACATGTTTTAAGTTACCATATGGTACTAGTCACTTGGGTCGTCACTTTGTACGGTATTGATAGCATATAAGTTTCCAGTTATATATATTTCGTTTCGTTAAAACGTACAATTAATTAATAATTATAAAACATTTTCTCTATATGTTACCTAAAGACGCATATTAATTTCCAATAAATAATTAGAAAAGAAAACCCAGACGTGCTGTAATAATGCCGAAGTAAAGTTTTAAGATTTATAAAATATATACGTCTGTTTGATGTGGCCATTTGCATGTAATGCAGTGAGTTACGACGTGTGGGGGTGTAAAGGGTCTGGGAAGGGTTTGTGATAGGGGAGAGTCGTGGATCTGTTAGCGGCTTCACACTGAAACCCGCTCGCTGGTGACATGTTGGGAATTAAATTTTGAGCTATATCATAAAAGTATGCAAAATTAGCATTTCGGTTAGAATGAACTGCAATTTTTTATTTTATTTTTTAATGATATCTTATTGTACATTTTTATGCTAAATGTGTCTGTTTTATATAACAAATACATGCGTGTGATATGTTAAATTAAGGGCATAGTAAGAGGTATCCGAAAATAACAAACTATAACAAAATAATATTTGAAGGCCCTTAAAGGTTTATATTCTAAATATTTTCTTAGTTCTTGCGAAGCCATTCATTGTTTTAAGTGGAAGTAAACTAAGCAGATATGTATGTAAGAACGTATCCTTTTTCTTACTGAGGTTTCTTTCTAATTACAATATATAATATAATTTAAGTCAATAATCAAGATTTCTAGTATGCTTCCTGCTGCACCAGTAGGTGGCAATCTTTAGGATTATTCTAGGATCGTGGAAATATTTTGGATTTAGATATTTTACACAATAAGTTATAGGATCGTAGAGTTCGTACTACTGAGGAACCGATGGTTCGATACCGTTATAAGGAGTCAGGGCACGAAAGGCTTTCTATAAGATGGCGTATATCAAAAATCGACGCTAACGAGCAACGCACGTGACTTTGGCGGCGCAAGCGCGTCTCTATGGTAACAGCACCTCCGTCGGGAGCGTCGATATGGCTGGTGACCGACACGGGAATTCCTGCATTCCGCTGAAAAATGCTGTGACACATTACCTATCTTAGTACATTTATTTATAAAAATATATTCACCCTTCGAAAAATCCCGTTGTTATTGCATAACTCCTTACCGCAAAAAATTGTACTTAACAAATCACTTAACTTTGCCAACACAAATTGTTATTATGCGATTCATTGTGCTGCAGAATAGACCACTTGTTTCGTGTACACTAGCCAGGTCCGGACCCTTACTTTATGCAAATTTATTATCCCAAATTGAATTATAAATTTGAATAACAATAGGCTCTGACGAAATGCAAGAATTAGGGTTTTATGCTTTACTTAATTCAGAGTAGATATATAAATCGATAGAGAACTTTAAAAACTCGTTTGCTTCTAAATTACCTCTCATGGACATACGAAGGAAATTAGCTCACTTGAAAAGTGAACTTATGAAAATTGACTTCATTATCATGGTAAAAATTATAGCTGTTGTATTTTGTATACCTGGTGTTTATATTATGTTAGTAATTTTTCAGTTCCTCAATACATTTTTACCATTTTATAATGTTGTTAATTGTTAGTTAAAATTTACAACTAGGGCTCGTTATTTATAAAAATATGAACTCTATCATCTAGCAATTGTAAATTAATAAAATATATAGAGGGTGTGAAAATAATGGTTTTATAATAAGATATTTTAAATACTATTTTGTGTAAGCGTTTATATCTACGTACTGACATATAGATATAAATAAACAATTTTTGAGTTAATTTTTACATTTATGTTTATCGTTTTGTAATTATTTCAGCTTTCAGTCAACTAGTTCTATCTAATTCTGTGTATAGTTACCTACACTACTGTTGGTGTTATTGGTTAAATACGTTTTGTAGCTGTTCTTATCTTTTAAAAGAATTGTGAGTAGTAAGAAGTAAGCTTATAAATAATTATGATATAGTAAAATATACCGAACGATTGAATATTAAGGTCCGCTGTTAATATTTATCTTATAGTGAATTGTTTTTCAATTATTATAATAATTTGCAATATCATGATGTGCAAGTGTAAGTGCAAAATAATAAGCACATCCTGAACTATTCGAAACTCCAATAGTTAGTTAACTCATATTTTTAGCAGGATATTTTTGCCATGATTTTCAAAAAGCTTTAATTGCTGTAATTAATACACTGTGGCGGTCATAGGCTAGAGTTCAGAGCGTTACACCTTTACGCTGAGATCTGGGGTTCAATTCCCAATGCTGATTTTTAACGGCCGTTTTCCTTCGCAAGGCAATGGTAAACCAGCGAAGCAGTAAATTTTCTCTGTACTAGAAGTGTTTTATATTTTTTGTCGTTCGGATATTTTGAACTGTAGGTCCCCTATGTCTGTGGTACTTAAAACCCGTAACATAGGCATATGAAAAAAGGTCGCTACGTCTCGTAAGAAATAAGCCACTAAGAAGAAGGCGCTCCGAACTTTTAGATTTACAATTGCACGTTTGATTCCCTAAATGGTAAATGAATTGCAATAATTAGATTATCTTAGGCTTGTGTTTTTTTAATATCAAGTACTGTATCAGACAAGTCACCTGCGCTATTCGGTATAATTTTTATACGATTTCAGATGATGTTTATAAGAAATGTTGTAAACTAACGTGTGTATTGTTAACTCATACAAATCAGACGAATCCATAGACGTTCCTTTTATATAGGTAGGTATGTACCTATAGGATATGATGTTGGTTTGGTTTTGACATTTCCGCGGGTGTTGTATACTGTGATTGGCTTCCAGGAATTCTTCCGCGTAGCAACTTCTTGGTCTTGCGACCTGGGAAAGTCGTATTACAAGAAGCACCAGCAGAAAGTTATCCGACCAGATCTGAAGATGGCAAATGTGACTTTGCCGAAACGACAACCACCCCGGTCCGGCCCAGGACCAAGATGTTGCTACGCGGAAGAATTCCTGGGCGTCAATCACAGCATATACTTATATACATAGATATACATATATTTATTAAGTCGCGAAGGAGTTTGTTGCATTATCGGAACATTTTGTGGAAATGTGTTTTAGACTGTCGTGAAATGCAAAGTACGTATTAGAGGTTGCTTTCGAATATGTATCGTGTGTTTTATAAATCAGAACTAGATTTGTTTTGTACAATTATAAAAACGAGTTTTCATAAAGAACGAGTAAAGTAGTTTTACTTACAAAGTTAATATTCAATAAATGGATCATGTTCGAAGTTTATAAGTATTTATTAGATGAAGAGATTGCCTAATAAAAGGTAAAATAATTATTACGTACCTATTCAGGAAGCACCAGAGTACCAGAGAATAGAAGATAAAACCACCAAATAATATTTTAAACTGTACGAAGCTTGTTTAAGAGTTTTATAAGGCATTTTTAGGTTAATACGCATACTGGCTGAAGTGTAGAACCAACTGAGTTCGCTGCGTATTAGGTAATACATTTTAAATGTCCATTTCCTCTTAGAAATCTAAAACGCGATAGGACCGACTTCTGTGACAGTGTAATCATTCTCGAGAGCTATACCCTGGTATATTTTTAAGTTAATACCTGGCGCCCAAATTTTACATAATTTATAAAAGTTATTATTCAATTAAAATATGATTGCAGTAGGTATGCAAGATAATCCAATTCAAAATCTTATCTAACCTTTAAATTTAATTAAATTATTTTTCTTTCTCCTTAAATAAATAAAATATATATAACAATAAACATATATAAATATGCAAATAGGCAATTCCCCAATCCCCAATCACCGAAATGCATTTTACTGTTCTAACAAATATACGTAGTTTACAGTGGATATATGTTGAAGCAACCTCTACAGTGCAAACAGAATAGAAATAGATAAGATATAAGGTCAAGTGGCCCTACTATACCCCAATGAGTAGTTTTTTATTTCGGCACTAGAATTTCAGCAAAAATTTGATTATGTATGTATGTATGTGTCTAGATGCCTACATGAAATACCAAAGTAAACTATTTTTTCTTGTAAGTAGCTGTAATGTGTAAGATGTTAAATTTAGGCAACTCTTTTTATAAAAATCGCGAAAAAGAATATATTTACAGCTCGAAGTTAAACAGTGGATACATTTTTTTTTATTTTTGAGCCGTTATTACTTGAGTAATTATTTTCGAATTTCTCAACAAAGTTTATATGTGAAACTAACGACTATTCTTAGTTGTAAACTGTTATTATTAGAATGGTTACGAATGCTTCTAACAGGCGAAATATATAATTAAATGGCAATGTAAGGACCACCATAATTGGAAGAAGGCTCTAGAAATGGGAAAGATTATATGTGTGTGCTAAAATGAACGGATTATAGGTTGCATATTTCTAAGAATCATGATTTTCCAAGGGCTTGAAGAAAATTTATTGCGTTTTTTTGAATTCAGTATACACAACTGTTGCATAATATGATTATTGATATTAGCATTATACCATGGGTAGTTTAGTTTAGAACATTATGTGTGTATGGTATGCCTAACGGAAAATTGATGGGCAGACAGTACGTCAATTACAATCTGGTAGAATAACCACAGTCAATATTCCAATTATCAAAGACCATTCTTGGTGACTTAACACCGTGCTCGTTTCGTCATCAGGCGGTTGTACTCCCCCACGTCATTAGAGGAGCGGAGTGTATCGCGGCCGCAGCAAATATATTTAAATGTATGCAGCATTAATTCAGAACGCGGCGCTCACAGCTGACTGGGTCCTGTTTGTAAACACTCGCTCATGACGACTGCCAGCGATGATCTAGCGACGATCAAACATGCTACTGTGTGTGTTATTGAAACGTTTGGGTTTTGTTTACCTGTACGGCCATGCGGCATTTACATCCTAATTATACAGAGATTGTTCGGAAGCTACAACCGAATAAAAGGATGTGCAAACGCAACATGTTGGTTAACCTGGCACCGCCGCAGATATAATAGAATTTGCAAAGCAGTCTCTCATATTTGTTTATGATCATATGCTGATTGATGATTAGTTTGTAACATACCGCTGTCGTCATTACTACTGCGCTCTACTTCTTAAAACTTTTCTGTTTGGAATATATCTCATTTCTGTGGAAACAAAAATAATTTTCCTAAGTAGTATTGGAATACTTATATTACGAGTGCCGCAGGGGTCAAGTTTTGGTCCAGTACTCTTCATTGAGCACTTGAGTCCATAAAACTTTCTTATTATTTACAACTTTGACTACATTTGAAATCGTCACTGCAAGAATGACTCAAAATTGGTCAAGGTTGCAATACAAGATATCCAAAACAGTAAGCAGTGATATTAGGAGTTTCCCAGGTATCAACTATGAGTCCAGTGCTTTTTTCTATATAGTTGAGCCGCACAACCTTATTATTTAAGAAAAGGTTCAAATATTTATTGTAATATTACGGTGTCATATAACCTTGTAGTTGGTACACCTAAATTTAATAATAAAAAAAATATCCTTGGTTATGTCTGAAAATATCACTGTTTTCATCATCATAAGTAGCTATTTATGTTTATTTCTGAACGTAGGCCTTCCCTAATATTTTCCATCGTTCACGGTTCTGTACTGCTCGTATCCATGCCAATTCCGCTATTCTGTTCACATCGTCATATCATCTCATCGGGGCTCTTCCTCTGCCTCCCTGGTGTTCGTATGGTCACTAGTCTATAATTCTCCGGCTCCATCTATTTATTGCGCTTCTAGCGACGTGGTCCGAAAATCGCTATTTTAATGTTGTTATTCTATTGCCGTTGACGGTGGCTTTGGTTATCGCTCTAATTCTGTCTTTTTTGGTTATCTCGATCGTGGATCTCTCCATCGCTCTTTGAACAATTCTCATTTTTTCGATGGTATGTCTCGTGGTTATCCAGTTCACCCCGTATGTCATAACTAAGGGTGTATATTGGGCAAAGACATGAGACTTGAGATGTTGTTGAAATAAAATCAGTAGTTTGGACTTCCATTGTCTTTATTTTTAAAAACACAGTAATTACACAACGTTTCGACTGTTAGGTATCTACAGTCGTCATCAGGTGAATACTAACAAACTTAGAGACTACTAGAGCTTATATACTAAAGACATGATTAGTGAACGAATCAAGCGTGCGAAGTTAAACCATGCCGAACAAAAACACTAATGTAATTTGAGTTCACTGAGGCGTCCAATAAGCGGTTTCCACACGTTGCCGATTTCTAAACTTGGCTGGCTGAAGACTTTCTTGTTGCTGTTGATGAATGCTGCTTCCTTGAACTTTCTTTTAAACCAGTGCTCTTCTTTGTGTGTGATCTTGGCTTCAGACCATTTCATACGGTGTTGCTTGTCCCAGGAGTGTTGTGCGATGCCGGACTTCGATGTTTCTCCTCTTTGGGTCCGGATTTGGTGCTCTTTTAGCCTCACTTCCAACGGTCTTTTGGTTTCTCCTACGTATGACTCGCCACATTCACACGGGACCTGGTAGACGCAATTTTTGGAATCTTTGTTGGTGTGTGGTCTGGTGTTAGAGATCATACTCCTTATGGTTGTTGTTGACTTGAAAACCGTGTTGATTTTGTATTTTCTTCCTATGCGTTTTATTTTTTCTGACACGCCTCTGATATATGGGATGCGAGTAGGGTTTCTGGTTGCTCTTCTGTTTTTGTTTGGCGGGTTATATTGGCTTGGTTTCTGCGAAGAAGCTCTTCTATCATTTTCCCTGGGTAGCCATTCTGTTTTAGGTCCCTTTTGATGTTGCTGATTTCCAGTTCTATACCTGCTCTTGTGTTGCATAGCCTGTATGCTCTGTCGATCAGAGATTTAACTACTCCTTTCTTGGTTGAGGTGGAATGGTTGGATGCATGGTTGAGGTATTGTCCAGTGTGTGTTGGCTTCCTGTATACAGATGTTTCGATGGTTCCGACGTTTCTCTTCACATGTACATCTAAAAAGGGTAGGGAGTTTTCGCTTTCTTTCTCTATTGTGAATCTGATGGTAGGCTTGATGCTGTTCAGGTACTCCAGGAAATGATGTAGTTGTCGGTCACTGTGGTTCCAAATTATGAACGTATCGTCAACATATCTGAGCCATATCTTGGGCTTGAGCTTCGCTTCTTCTAATGCCTGAGATTCAAACCAGTTCATGTATATGTTGGCAATGACTGGTGACAGGGATGAACCCATCGGGAGGCCGTCGTCCTGGGCGAAGAATCTGTCCTTCTCTTGGAAGTATGAGTTCTGGAGGCAGCACTCTAATAACTTCATAATCCCCTCGATTGGCAGCATAGTCCTTTCGTGTAGGTTCTCGTCTTCTTGTAGTTTATTTCGAATGACTTCTAGCGATTCTTTGACGGGCACATTCGTATACAGGCTTTCCACATCGAAGCTGACGAACCGATCTTGTGGTTGAAGTTGTATGGTCTTTAGGATTTCTACAAAATGTCTGGAGTCCTTGACAAACGACGGGTTGTTGTCTTGTAGCGGTTGCATGATCGGTAGCAGGTACTTGGATAGTTGGTATGTAGGCCCGTTGCGGGAGCTGGTGATCGGACGAAGAGGTATATTGATTTTGTGTATCTTTGGAAGGCCATAAAGATGCGGTGGTTTGCTATGGTGTGGTGTTAGTGTCGGCTTCACCCTTGCTGGTAGGAATTCCTCGTAGAGTTTCAATGTCTGGTAGATCTTCCTTTCCAGGCTTGTTGTGGGATATTTTCCTAGAATTCGGTAGTTTCCTTGCTGCAGAATTTCCTCGATTTTCTCGTCATAGGTAGTGGAGTCCATAATGACCGTTGCGGTCCCCTTGTCGGCTGGGAGGATTTTGATGGATTTGTTGCTCCGCAAGCTTTTGATGGCGTTTTCCTCCTGTTTGGAGATATTTCTTTGGTGTTTTCTTTCTTTCTCTAGTGTGCTCCTAACCTTCCACTTGAATTCTTCCGCTTGCACTGGATCCAATCGCGTGGCTTCAACGGCGCTAATGATGTCCAGTACAGGAGTGTCTTTCGGTGTTACGGCAAAGTTAAGCCCTTTTTCCAATAAGGTCTCTTCCGTTGGTGAGAGTGGGTGGGATGAAATATTCACAATGGTTCTCTTGGGTTCCTTCTGGGTGTCGCCCGCCTTTCGTTGATTTTGAGTTAGTTTTGCCCATTTTTTGTCGTGTGTCTGTTGATGTAGTCGTCGCAACTTCTCACAGGTGGCATCTATTTTCCGGAATAAGAGCACCAAATCCGGACCCAAAGAGGAGAAACATCGAAGTCCGGCATCGCACAACACTCCTGGGACAAGCAACACCGTATGAAATGGTCTGAAGCCAAGATCATACACAAAGAAGAGCACTGGTTTAAAAGAAAGTTCAAGGAAGCAGCATTCATCAACAGCAACAAGAAAGTCTTCAGCCAGCCAAGTGTAGAAATCGGCAACGTGTGGAAATCGCTTATTGAACGCATCAGTGAACTCAAATTACATTAGTGTTTTTGTTCCGCATGGTTTAACTTCGCACGCTTGATCGCTTCACTAATCATGTCTTTAGTATATAATCTCTAGTAGTCTCTAAGTTTGTTAGTATTCACCTGATGACGACTGTAGATACCTAACAGTCGAAACGTTGTGTAATTGCTGTGTTTTTAAAAATAAAGACAATGGAAGTCCAAACTACTGATTTTATTTCAACCACATCATTGTCTACCACATTCAAACGGACGTTGAGATGTTGTGTTATATATTTATTACACAGGATAAATGATTATCTTCTGAATATCATTCAACCCAGTGTTATTCTTTTAGTTATTTCATCTTCTGGAATGTCCTTTTCGAGAACTGTCGTCAATCCAATGTATACATATTCCTTTACTTGTTTTAATTCTACTTCTTCTGCCGTTATTTTCACTGTATCTCCATAATATATCACTTGTGTTTTTCTCAAATTTATCTTTAAACCAAATTTCAGATATACTTTGCGTAAGTCGCTAATCATTTCTGTTAGAGCTTTCGCGTTTTGAGCTAGACATACAATATCATCAGCCTATTTTTAAATTTCTCAGTTTCTGTCCATTGAAAATTATTTGTTCATCTTTCTAAAAATATCTTAGAATGTCATAGTGAAAAGATTTGACGAAGGTGACTCACCTTGTTGGATTCATTTGAGTAGGAAGGATTTGGTTTTTTAATGTAGGACATAAGTTGATGCTTCGTGTTTTATATCCTTTATTAGGTCGCTGTAAAGAGCCCACAGTTTTACACTGTCAAAGGCCTCCCATAGGGGAGAAGGGGTCTAGTTGTCTCAAGTACTACACTTTACATGCAATTTAATTAATATTCTGTTGTTAATTATTTTTGTTAGTTATTTGAGTAATAGTGAGATTATACCAATAGGTCGACAGTTGTTGTGTTCATTGTTATCACACTTTTTATATGTTATCACTAGATTTGCGTTCTTCCATTGTTTTGGTAGCTTTCCAGCTCTAAAGCAGTTGTCTCTTTTTCCTCATGAGCTTTTCAGTGCCTTCACGAATCATATTTGCTGATACGTTATTTTCTCATGTTGGTTTGTTAGTCTTCATGTCATGTGCCTTTATTTTTACTTCTCCTACGTTTATGTATATCAGGAAGGTATTTAGATCCGATTTTTGCTATCCCTTTGTTAGTAGTCTGGTTTCTTTTTTTGTTGGTGGCGTTTTTGATTCGTAAAGTTCTATATAAAATGTTTTCAAAATGTCGTGAGAAGAAAAAAATTCGAGTAGTTGAAGATCGAGATCTATTTAACCGAGTGCTAACTAACCTCTGAAAACGAAGGTCTACAAGAATAAGATACATAAGATTTTATCTCTGTCAAGAATGATGATCTTGTCTTCGTTGCCTAGTGCTAGATGTGCTTCTTTTCTAAGTCACGTTTAACACATTTCATCCCCTTACTTTTTTACCTTTTACTTTTTGTATTCTATTTCTACGTTCCCTCATTTTTTTCCTGATTCCCGTATTAATTTCTGGATATTCATTGTTGTTCTTTTTTGTTCTTTAACAAGTGGTCGTCTTTTTTTCATTAAATCCCTTATTTTCTCGCTAATAGTTGTTCTGTGTCTGAATCTTTTGTGGGATTTTGGTAATTAGTTGCTCTACTGACTGCAAATCGTTGTAGTCAGTGTGGCATTCATTTCTGCTACCTATAGAAACATTGTTGTGTGTACTGCTTTAATTTGAAGATCAATATTACGATACACTATCTACGCAGTGTTGTAAATTTAGACCCAACGAAACAGATAACTGAAAAATTTCTCTATAACTGGATACCTACTCTTCAAGCGAAATAAACGTAGCAAACTGATATGGTTCTGGAAGAAGAAAATGCAGAGGGCAATGCACGGAATGGAAGGGAAGTGTATGGATGAAGAGAGAATAATGGAAAATGGGCTTAAGAAGAAGATATTTGACTTGGAAAGCTAAATAATTTTTCAAACATAATAATAATACTAGCAAGTATAGCTGTTATTTTTATTAGGATCATAAGGCGTTAAAAGCAATGTAGCGTGGCCAGCACTACGCTTCTCATTAGCAACCTTTTTGTCCAACTACTGGGCATCGGCCACTTGTTTCTCCTCGCACTAAGGTAGAAACACGGGGGACCTACAGTTTAAAGACGAATCCAAGTGATAGAAATTCCAGAGATACCACCACACTACACTGCAGCCACCTATGATTACTCTAGAGTCTAGAGTGTCACCCCTAGGTACTCATTCATGGCGTATGTCGATCATCTTATTGAAATTTCCCTGAAAAAAGCTGTACATTTTCCAACCGTTACAATAATAATAAACAACAGCCTATTGCATGGAAGGCTTCTGCTAAACATTGTCAACATGAAACGCAAACTAATCTGTATATTTTTAATCCAGATCTTAGTAACAATTGGTTAGATTAACATACACACGGTAATACTAAAACACAGGTTTGATATTTGGTGCAAGATTGATTTGCTATAGGTACATACATAATAATTAAATTTCTTAGAAAACATTTGAGGGATATTTGAAGTTAGTTCTATTTTGTATTGCTTTTGCTGTTACATGTATTCAATTATACATTTATATGCTGCGGTAGATATTTTAACTGAAAAATGTACTGAAACTTTTAAAATTGATCTAAAGTTTGAAAACTCAGAGAAATTTTCTTGTATTTTATAATAGGATATTTTAATCATGAATTTTGGGATTTGTAATAATTAGCGTTTTCAGAATGAAATCAGGGGGAGGGCAGACGTATGGGTCAAGAGCGCTCCGAGCATTAAATTACACTGGACGTTTTCCGAATCCCAACTGTGGAATGCTAAAGGAAAACTATCACGGTGCCACTAAAAGTTTTCTAAGGAAGATTTCGTTCCGAATACATAGGGAGAATTGTTAATTCTTGTGAAATTACGCTACAAACACTACTTTAGCATAGTAATGTTATAATAATATTGTAGTAATAAAAGTATCATATTAAGAAGACAGTGAAAGCGCGAAGTAGGTAACATTCTATAACTGTATAAGTTAATTAACTTCATGCTATCGTAGTTTTATAAATATTTTTTAGGTTTAAAAGCATGAGATACTACAACAATTTTTACTGGGGTGAGTTTGGATTTAATATCAATTATAAAATAATTAAGAAATTCAGTATTTCGGATATAACTGAGAGACTAATCTTAATTTTAAAATTGCAAAATTATAATAAATCGAAGGGTTCCAGGTCATTTACTCGCAACCACTTGCTCGCCTCCGTTTGCTCGCCACCGATTACTCGCTGGAGAAGGTGCTTGCCAAGGTAGTTGCTCGCCATCTGTTTGCTCGACAGCTTATTTGCTCGCAGTACTAAGTATAATTGCATGGACCCAGAAAAACCAGTTTACTTTTGTAAGGCACCTTCGTTTGTTAAATAATTTAGTAGGTACATCTTTTTCTATATAGAGAGAATATTATTTGTTTTAAATAGATTTTGATTTTTTAAGGATATATTCGTTTATGGAAGTAGTCTGAGTGGATAACTATTTATTAACATTTTTGAAAACTTAAAATGCTGTTTCTATAGCAATTAAGTGATTTGAACGATGTTCTGAGCAGTTATTAATTAAAAATAATTTAAAGTCATATACAACATAAAAATCAGATACACTTCTAGTTGATATTATAGGAAGAAAAAAATAAATATTACTCTGTATAAATTCAGATACAAGAACCTTGCTTTGACTATCAACAGTCCTTAAACGAATGTAAGAGTGTGAGAATTACCTGTAAAATATACTAAATGCCTGTAGATAATAATTTACTTTAAGAATGAAATGCTTGTTGAGCATCTGTCCGCCGAGCAATCGGCGAGCAAATAATGGTCAAATAAAGAGATCCGCGAGCAAACGGCAGACGAGAAAACGGCAGAAGAGCAAACGGCAGACGAGCAAACGGCAGGTGAGCAAACGATGGCGAGCAACGACGATGTACCTACTAATGAAATTGAACTAAAAATGCATACATTATACCTAATGATAATTCAGAATATTCAGATTAACCACATTCAGTTAAGATAATTTGAATCTAATAGTATTTGCAAAAGTAATGGTATTCAGGGCAGTTAGTTATCCTATTGGAGTAAATTGGTGAAATTGGTATTACATAAATTGTAAGTATTCAACATTGTAGGCAGAGTTTGAATCGTATCGAAATTTATTGGTTTTACTTTGTTTTGTAAGGCTTTATAGATTGCTTATGTGTGTTGGCAATGTTGCCAAATCTAAAAGGTTCTAAATTAAATTTACTTAAAATTAAACATCGTCGGACAATACAACCGTAATTATCTGTGGAAATATAATAAAGATTAACATCTTTCGCACCATAAATATAAAAATAAAATTTAACATGAAAGATTTAACATTACCTTTTCAAATAAAAATTTTTTAGAACAAGCCAGGACTTTATTTACCGATTGTGGGAGGTATTATTGTTTCGAATACAAAAACATTGACGTAAAAAAATCAACCTCTAGCAAACTGTTTACTACTTTCTGCTGAGTGCTTAGTGTGCCGTGAGAATTTATTAAAGAAACAACGTCAAAACGAGCTGTAAAGGCAAAAAAACACTAGAACCGATAACATTAGCTACAGCAAACAAACTGTAATGTTTATGTTTGTGTCAGCACTAATTTGTTGAGTATCTAAAAATAGAGTTTCCAACTGGAAAACAATGAAAAACTGCTTACTGTCTCCTGAAAAGAAATTATTGAAATGATTGTCGAATAAACTGTTGGTTGCTTGAGATAAAGAAGGTTAGGGTTTCGAAATTCTGTTTTCTATTATTCAGTTTTGTTTTAAATAAACTCCGTTTTATTTCTACAACAAAATAAATATCCAAGAGCTGGTAAATCGTGAATATCGAGAAAACCGCTGTGATTTGGTATATTGCCGTAATTATTTTCTATTTTGAATATAGAGAGCTCTTTGGTTACGAAGGTTTCTGATACTGTCTGGAAGTTGAATTCAGTTTTTCGTGATTTTTTTAATAGGCAAGTAGCCCACAGATTTACTTCTTTTTTTTTTTAAGAATCGTGGAGTTGCCAAAGGCAAGTCCAAGATTCCCATCCCACCCAGCTTACCCCGGCTCAGCACATTTCGTGCTATTCACAGGTCTAACATGCCTCACCCTTGAAAAACTCCATGCCCCAGATACCACAAACAACCTGGGAAAGTGCAGTGCTCAGGATTCGAACCTGAGCGACTTTGGTAGAATAATTCCAAGCCAAGCGCTGCGGCCATTACTCTACCGCGGTCCCCTGAGATTTACTTCTGAAACCATATAAGTATAAAATTGTTCAAATAAAATAGGTCTAATCGTTTTTAAACAACATTGTATAATATTAGGTAAATAACGGATGATCCTATCATTTCCTGATTAAAACATTCTTCCATATAGATTTAGTTTCCTACTCCCTATGATGACAATGACGATTGCGGGTTACTATCAGTGCGGAATTCGGGGCGAGGAAATATTTTGGGGTAGATGCAAGCATATGGAAAAACTATATAGATAGTTGTAAAAAATAAACATCGGGAAACTACCGAGGTACTTCTACTATGAGCCCCTTCTCTCGAGAAGAAGTGTAAGATGCTTCCAGTGTTTCGGAACTTAGTTAAAGTGTAGGTCCCCTATATTTGTGTACAGTACTTCACACGCACACCACAGGCAGTGTTTGGTAGTTTCTTAAAATAAATAATAGTAGAAGCTGTATGAGATGTACGTATTTCTGAGGGTACGCAATACGCAATGTACGCAATATAATGCGAAAAATAATATTTACAATAAGTTTCCTGAGCAGAGAGAGAGAGAGAAAAGTAGCATTTGTATAAGTTTTCGGGTTGTTACAAATCACTGTAAATACACATTGGACAGTGGGTGGCCTTATGTTTAATGTTTAAGGCCGGAATATTTGCTGATGCTTGTTTTCTTTCGTTTTTTGAGTCGAGTGTTCTTTGCAATATCTTACTGTTATTTATGATTTCTCTTAGTGCGGAATTTTGAGAGACGAAAAAGATTGAGGTACATGCAATGCATATGGAGTTGATATATAGCTAGAAAATTGAAAGAGATGGCAATGCGGAACTACCGAACTACTTCTGCCAGGAGCATTTTCTCTGGAGAAGAAATGCAAGACACTTTTCGCGGTTCAGAGTCCGCTTTAATCAGTAGGTCCCCTATGCATGTGTACATTACTCCACATGTATGCTACAGGCATATAGAACATCATCAAGCTCTCTCGAGACTTAAAGGGTTGTAGAGAGTACTGAATATGTGTGCTACTTCGGACGCGTTGATTGAATAAGTAAAATAAGTTGCAGGAGCTGCATGAAATGGATGTACAAAAAATAATACTTTTAGGAGCCTAGGTAATAGTGCATCTAAACATACGCTTCCTGAGTAGAGTGAGAAAAACAACGTTTGCATAAGTTTTTGAGTTGCTATAAATTACTGTAAATATAAATTATACAGTGAATGGCATCAACTCTAATGTTCAAGGCTGAAATATTTGTTGATGCTTGTTATTCTTTAGTATTTTTAAAAGTTGACTACACTATCCTGTTATAATCATTGCTGCTTTTTAGTAGCGTGGATTTCGGGGTGAAGAAAAGTTTGAGGTAGGTGGAAGGCATGTAGAATTGACATATAGATAACCTGCACAGGAAGGCAATGGCAAACCACCGAAGTACCTAGTTCTAGACACTTTCCGCGGTTCGGAGCTCGGTTTAAACAGTAGGTCCTCTATGTGTGTTACATTACTGTACATCATCGCAAACGTTTGTAAAGAGGGAGGGCTAAAAGATACAAACATTCAGATTCTTTAAACAATCAAAATCTCATGTAGGTTGGTTGTTATACGCCTTTATGCAATCACATTTTCGAGAAATACTGAATGAGAAAAGTTTAATTTCAATAATTGTTACCGTTTTCCAGATATAGACCACAATTCCTTTTGAAGTCGTAGTACATATTTTGTCAATCAACAGAAGCTTTTAGGGACATATTTAATTTTCATAATTTACAAATTTAATATAAAAATTGCTTAAGAAACAGGGCTGGCTTTCGTATATACTGTAACGGACCCTCCGTATAATGTACGTTGTGTTGTTTCTCATTATTTTTTATGTACCTACTAACAGGTTCGAAATCTAAGTAGCTGAACTTGATAAATAAAACGCTGTAGAGGTTTAAAATATTTATTGGTAGGACCGTAACCTGAAGGAAAATCCTACAGCGGGTCAAGCCAGAGCGCTCTGTTGAAGGCGGGGAAGGAAAAAGGATTAATTCGCAAGGAAAAATCTCGCAGAGCAACAGTTGAGACTATTTTCTAAATGCGTGGGTGATTTTGAAAATAATATGCTTCGATGAACGAGTATAAAACAATTGTTCTGCTTTTAACAGTTCGTCTATATTTATAGGAAGAAATTACGTGACCCAAACAAATTCATGACTTCTTGAAAAACATGCTCAACTGAACCTTGAAATTTAACCCAAATAATGGAATAGTTCTGGATAGCTTAATCAGAACTGCTCCAAAATCTTTCAAGTCGGCAATCTTAACTCACAAGAACGAACAACAATACAATAAATTACAAGAGATTCTAAATATTGCAAGTTTCTAAAATTCAGTAAATAAATTACAAAAGGATTGTTGAGTTACGATCTGTAATACAGAATCTGTTTATAAACATCTTGACCCTCAAACTCGAGATCGCGAAAAACTGATCTAAGATTGCGTAATCTTCTTATAACAAATAAACGGAAACGAAATTTCAATAACTAACTAAAATAATTTCAATTCAATTGCTGTAAGGACCAAAAATATTCAAACATAAAAGCGGCCCGGGGCAGCACCTCACAATACTACTAGCAACATTTCATTAGGTAATTTAAGGAGCAGTTATTTAAAACTTTTGCTGTTACTCAAAACCTACTAGCACCAGTTTCAGAATATTTTTTTATTGAATGGGTACAATGAGTTTTAAGGAAAATCGATAATCCAGATAATGGTATAATGAGATATCTATTGTTAATTGTAACCATGAAATGCGGTTTAAACCAAACCTAAGCTGCATAGGCGGTTGCAGTTTCATCGAAAGCAGATGGTTCTTCCAAAGAAAGCTCTGAAAATGCCATTGAAAATTTTGTATTCCAAAAACCTGTTTATTCCGCAAAACTACTACTATTTTTTAAATGAAAACGAATTAAATGGTTTACCCTGAAATTACAACGCACCTTTCTATCTACCAACGGTAGTAATTCAAACATTTTCTATTTCATAATTATCTACTTACATCTGTATTCCTCAAGTTGCTGCAGTGGCACTTTTGCTATCATTTACTAGAAGTGCGAGTGTAAGAAAATCAAATAACATCTGCTATGATGGTTTATTAACATAAAGCAGTGTATGTCTGGATTCATCAGCTGAGTTTGAGTTTCATTGCAGGACAGTGTTTGTTTAGCTATAATTCTCATGCAGTCAGCGTTCTGTGCCGCCATCTTATGCATTTTACATGAGCGCGGCACCGGACCTAACCTAACCTAACCTGGTCGTAGCCCCAAGTTATTCACTTTCTCCATATGTACTCTGCCCTTTATGAGTTACCTACATATAATATTTGCTCTGATAAGGAAATATGTGATTCTTTTTCTAAGCCCCACGATTATTTAATTGAATTCTAGTTTGGGCCAATATAACTTCTAATAATTGTAATCAATTACTAATTGATTTTAACGGAATAATTTTAATTATAGCATCATACGTAGCATATCAACTGATTGTTATTAAATATTCGTATTACAACATAGTGCGAAAGTTAACGTATTCTCCAATTTCTAATATTCGTTACGTTTGAGCCATTGGCAGAACGAGGAAGACAGAATTAACAATACAAAATACAACGTAAACCAAGTGAGCTTTCTGACTAGAAATTTCTTTTTTAATTACTACAAATTTAATAACAAATACATGTGCAACGTTGGTTTGTCGCAATTTGAATTCTGTTAGTTAGTTAGGTATTTCATTACTATTTCGTTCAGTTTCAAGGAACCCTAGGAAAAGTATACGGGAATGCTGCCAGGAAAATATTGGGTGTTTATTTTCGAATGAGCAGGCTAGCTTAGTTATTGTTTTATGCAGTCCAACTCGGTTATAACGAGACCTTTGGAACTGCAAATATTTTCTCGTTATATCCCAAAAAGATAAAAATTTATTTATAGTATTAAAAGTTCAAATTCAATATTTATTATGCAACTCAGGAAACTGCTAATCAGCTTAAAGAAATCATTATCTACATTATCCATCCAATACTTCTTAATTAAAGCATTTCAGCTGCTCTTTTGAATAAGTCGTCCAATCATTAGATGCTTCTGTCTTTTTAATTATAGTTTCTGTAGATTACATCTAAAAACATTTTAAGGAACCCAGTGTTTTTTTCCACTGAAAAAATTGATTCAGAAAACTGCATCAATAATAACAATTTTAGAAAAATGTCATAATTTTGAGATAGTACACTGTTAAAAATTCTTGTAGCTCGGTCGTACAATTAAACATTCAATCCAGGAATATTTTTAAATGTTATCTCAAATTTCGATTACAATTTCTAAAATGTTCACAGTTTACTAGGGGGTTAATATGTTTTGAG
The DNA here is from genome assembly GCA_014611495.1 of Limonius californicus. Taxonomy (NCBI): domain Eukaryota; kingdom Metazoa; phylum Arthropoda; class Insecta; order Coleoptera; family Elateridae; genus Limonius; species Limonius californicus. Next base: position 31,163 of record JABXWE010015786.1, read on the forward strand.
TCATACATACTAATATACTAAAATTTTAAATTTTGGCTTGTTGTTTTGGCGACGTTCGATCTCCGTAAACGCGAAATACAATCGTTAAACAATGCAAATCCGAAAAAAACACATTCGTAAACGCTTAGTATATCCGGGATCTCGTTATATCTGAGCTCGTTTTAAGTGAATTGGGTTGTAATTGTTTATAACAATAATTGCTGGTAATCAACCTGGTATATCACGAACTACCTAAAAATCTATTGAAGCAAGTATTTTGGAATTTACCAGGAACTGAACGAAATACCTAAAAATTTTATATCTGATATAATATTTGTGCTTTGTCGACCACAAATACAAATCTTTGAATCAACCAGTTCAGAAAGCTTCCTTATAGATTTTCTTGCAGTTACTTTTAGTACTATTTTATGATTTATAGTGGAATTTTATATCTGTAATGTTTGTTTTACTTAACACTCCTAGCCATTTTCACATCAATATTCTTTGTGGGACAAATTTGTCAACGTAGCATTGGTATTTAATACTTACAATTGTTTACAACTGCTTGCAGCAAAATTACATTTTATGATCCTCAAGTTTGATATTGTAGAAATATGAAATTCGCGTTTATATGTAGGAAATTAGTCGTACGAATGACGATATCAAAATATCAGGGTCAAATGCTACATCGAGCAGGAGAATGTAAATACCACGAGGATGTATGCAATTGAATAAAATGAAGTTACATGTGGATATAAAATTTACTAGGTTTTAACGAGGTTCATCTCACATAAACTTCTCCTTCTATACGGTTATTCAAGGGTGGTTTAAATTAATTCTAATCATGTCATCATCGTCATCATCATTGACAGCATTTTTGTCAATCTGCTGGGCCTGCATCGGCCTTTTCTCTACCACGTGTTTCTCCTCAGCGCTAAGATAGAAACACGGGGGACCTTCAGTTTAACGTCGAATCCGAACGACAGAAATTCCAGTGAAGGTTTTTAGCATTAAGATTCCACGGTTGCAAGCCGGATTGGGGAATTGTGTGTGGTCGGTTGCAGACAAGATTTTTATAAATCTGCATAGTACTGCTTAGGTTTCGAACAAAAGCCAGATTCGACGTTTTACTCAGAAAGCGAGCACTCTACCAACTCAGCTACCACCACAGTTAATGAGCCAAAAATATTTAAAAAAAGATACTCTAAATCCTTTTTTCATTAATGTATCTCAACCAAATGTACTAAAACATATCTTGAAATATTTTAATACAAGTAAAATATATATAAAAAACATGCCAATACTATAATATTATTAAAAATTCTGAATTTACTACTTTAATAGTATGCAATTATTGTAGATTAAATTCACGCATAGAATATTTTCAATTTGTGGTTAAGATTCATGTGAAACATAAGCAATTCTCTATGTGCTATTTTAAAACATTTTAACTTTTATACAGGAATCAGTAATCAGTCTCAGTAAAAGTTTTGTAGCATAGTTTTTGCGCAATAGCTTGCGCATAATATATCAAAGGTGTTTCATTCACAACTATTTACCCTAAACTTTTCTATGTAAAATACTGAAAAACAAAATGGCAGAAATCACTATTACACAGGGGTTACACTGAAAATTATATTATTCCAGAATTTAAGGTCCCAGTATACTTTAATTAAGAATGTAAACAATATTAATGTTAGGAGTTGTTATTGTTGTTAACAAAGATAATAATTTGCCCTTTAAAATTAAGAAATTATTTAAAAAACATGAGTCAGTGTAATATGTGTTTTAATGGTATCTGCCGTTGTGCAGTATTTTCTGGCGCAGTCGTCAAAGACTGAAGAAGTGTTATATAAGCAGAAATCCAGGGTTGCAATATATTTTTTAAGACGTTTTCACATTACTTCTACCAAGAAGTAGTACACGATAAATAATTGATTTTCAATTATATTTAATTAATGAGCAATTTAAATAAACAAAAAAAAGTATAATTGATCCAATCAGGATTAGAAGCAAGAACTTTTCCAAAAAGACATTTGCCTTATGCTTTACACTGTATAAAACTTCTGGAAAAATGTATTTTCAGTTTTGTATTACAAACACAAATGTATCGAATTTATAATATTATTAGATGCTTGTTTAAAGGTAAGAATTGTTTCAGTTGAATTAAAGATAATAGTAATAGCTCAAACTATAATGGAACTTACATACTTTCCAAGATAATCTTAGCACATACAAACTGGGAAAGATATAACAATTCCAATACCAATTCCAATATCCCTGTATATATCAACAGATAATACGATTTTAATGTTGTTGCCAATTGAGCAAGATCTAGGACGCGGATTTCCAAGTATCTCTTTGCGCTTAGGTCATATTTGGGTCATTGTACATCCTAAGTATGAATTTTGGGGTAGTTCGAACTCCATTACGGATTGTTAATGTGTGGCACATCGCTGTGGCACGGGACCTACAACTTTACGTCTTATCCGACAGAAGGCACACCTTCATATATTTCCCCTTCAGAAAAATCTCACCGATCTCAGCCAGGATTGAATCCAAACTTTGGATAGCCTAAGTTGAATTTTTTAGTAAATTAAGTGTATAGTCTGCACGCTCTTAGAACAGCATGTTGAGTCATCAAAGGCTGCGCGAAACAATCCTACCAGTGGCGTCACCGGTGTGTTTGAAATTAGGGTCAACCATAGGTTGTAGAAAACAATACAAACACGTTGCGCCGGCCTCTTTCTTTCTACAACACTGAACACCTACATCCCCTTCTACACGCCAAAATACAAAGTTGGACTCGCCCGTTTCAAATTTTGCGATCTGCGCAGCTTTAGTGATGTGCTGTTCTTAAACCATTCCTACTATACACTAGTAATATACCTACAGAGCTACATATCGTCTCTTATTCGTTCCTGTAGGTCGTCAACGACCACAGAGCGTCCGCGTGGGACGTTTGGATGACAATGTTAATTTAGTAATAAGGTTGCCAGCCTTGTAGTGTTTCACTTCACTGTACTTAACTAAACAATTTTGCGTTATCTACCTCTCTTTCAGAATTGAGTTAATCAACTTCTTGGCTGCACATCAATTCAGCAGACACCTTCCAGCTATATCCATTTCGTGCCCTAATCTTCACTTCACTCCATGTTGTATTATATACTTTATACTCGTTGGTTATATTTATTTTCAATGTTGGTCTATCGGCTTCTCTTTTCCATCTAATCCTATATTCTAAAGCTTGTCTGGTTATATCTGCAACCAGTTTCCGTAAAGTAGGTCCGATCCATTTCCACCGACGTCTCTTTGGTATGTCTTCTACCGTTTCAAGACCCATAATTCAGTATTTGTTATTTGGAATGGTCAGTATATTGTTTTGTATTGTATTTGAACGACTAAGATCTAGGACGCAGTTTTCCAAGCATCTTTAAGCATTGTAGACATCACTGGCTTATTGTACACCCTTACTCTGAATTTTGACTATATGGGACAGTTCCAATCCCAGTAGTTATTTTTATTTAATGTGTCACACATCACAGTGGCACGGAACTTATAGGTTTACATCATATCCGACAGAAGGCGCACTTTCAGATTTTTCCCCGTTAGAAAAATCTGACCTCGGCCTGATACGACCCCAGGTCCCTTGGTTCTAAAGGCAAGTGGTCAATATATTGCTGTGATATCATATTGCGGTGTGAAGGTACTTCAGTATTTCATTTTCGTTCCATAAATCTTGTATCGATGATAGTGAACCAGGGGTGATGTGTGATGGGATTTGGAGCTTTCTATAATCTGTTTCCTTTTTGGCTTAATTTAATTCAAAAACTTATTTTAGATAATTTATTTAGTTTCTTTAGAATAGGAATGAATGGAGCGTAATTCCTATCTTTTGCATGCGGTGTCCTATGGTTGTTAGGTATTATGTGATTTGTTAGTAGATAGGAGGTTGTGAACGATAATCTTGATCCTCATTGGTAGGAGGAAAAATAAAAACTTTTGATTAGTTACGAGAAAATTAGATAAATAAAGAGGGGTGTTTTTACGTACCTGGTATAAAAGTCTTAGAATGAGATAGTTGTTAATGAATTTTACTACATCGAATATTGTAAAAGCTTTTTTCTAAGTTAGTGAATAAATTTCTAAGAAACAATGGATATATTTTTAAATTTGTTCTTAAACAAGAATAATAGCATGTAAAAAATTTAACTACGATTTATGTCCTGGAGAAGTTAGAAGTAAAAAGAGTTCCAGTCGGAGCCGACTTGGAAGTTAGAACAGCTCTGGATAGCTGGTAGGAGCGTTTTGGGTCTGATTGCTGGGATCTACTGAAGAAAGAGGTCAGTGATCTACCATTGTGACAACGAACAAGGTGAGTGATACATTAAACTAAAGTTCTTACCATAATAGAGAAGATTTAATTGTGTTTTTATGTGTATTTTTAGTTAGTAATCACAAAATTTTGTAAAATCGGAGGGCATACATGTAATGAATTGTAGATTATGACTTCCTTTATAGTTACCATAGAACATTCATTATTTTTTCTAAATTAAACAGAGACGTGGTGAATTTCAAGACATTAATACAGCACTTACCCTGAGAGTTTCATATAGTCGTGGTATAGAATGTGAGTTACCTTCACTAATTTTAATACGTTATTTTATCTTGGAATTAAGTCAGTTAATTATAACAGTAATTTCTTTCTTTTTTCCTCAACGTATTAAGGTTGTAGGGTTTATTTCAAAAGACCCCATTAGGTGCAAGCTAGCAGTGGATGACAATATAATACAACAAGTATCAAGATTCAACTATCTAGGAGTAACCATATCAAGCGATCGATATGTCAAAGAAGTTCGGACACAAACCAATAAAGCAGCAAAAATTGGTGGATGCCTCAGAGAAACCATCTGGACTAACAAAACCATGAGTAATGAAAGCAAAATACGAATTTATAAGACATGCGTGAGACCGATACTCACGTACGCCGCTGAAACCAGGGCAGAAACATCAGCTACTAAAAGAATAACGAGAACAACCCAAATAAAAATTTTAAGATCTATTAAGGGAGTCACACTTAAAGACAGGATAAGGAGTGAACAAATAAGAGAAGAACTAGGAATACAAGATGTGGTAAGATGGGCGAGGACACGAAGAAGGCTTTGGCGAGACCACGTGTAGAGAGTGCCTGAGGAACGATTAGCCAAATGGGCTGAAACACAAAGACCTAATACCCGAAGACCATTGGGCAGACCTCCAAAACGTTAGAAGGATAGCTGGAACTCAGCATCACAAGAGGCATACCAACAATAATTAACAGAAAACACAGGACACACACTATTTGAAAGTAGAAGAAGAAGAAGAGGTATCACAACAATATATTTACGATTTTGTTTAAGGATCTATTACTAAATGTTTGTACTTTCTTGGTTTGATTTTTGTGTAATGCTCATGTTTCGGATTCATACAAAAGTACACTTATTACATTAGTAATCAACATGCGTAGTTGAGTTTTCTTACGACACGTCTTTTGATTTTTCACAGTATATTAAAACCATTTTGTGCTTTGCAAATTCTCATTTTTATGTGTCTTTGGACGCCTCCTTGTTCATCCAATATTATTCAGATACGTGAAACTTTTCTGTGTTCTGCACCTTGTTCCCATTCAGCCTCATTTCTCTCGTATCTTCAAAATTTATTCTCATTGATTTTGTATATTTTGCTGTAAATTTCCAATCCAACTGCATCTGCAATTGCACTCAATAAACTCAACTTTTGTTGGAGGTTAAGTACTTCTGTTGCCGGCCTCGGTGGTCTAGTGGTTAGCGCATTTGCCTTTAGATCCGAGGGCCGCGGGTTCGAACCTGTCTGAGGTCGGCGAGATTTTTCTAGCGGGTAAAAATCTGAAAATGCGCCTTCTGTCGGATAAGAAGTAAAGCCGTAGGCCCCGTGCCACTGCGATGTGTGACACGTTAAACATCACTACTGGAGTTGGAATTACTCCAGATAGGCAAAATTCTTAGTTAGGGTGTACAATGGGCCATATGGCCTAAGTGCATAGAGATGCTTGGAAAACCGCGTTCTAGATCTCGCTCTTTCAAAGCAAGCAAGCAAGTACTTCTGTTTCGGCAATTAGATAACCATCGTCTGCATATTCTAGATCTTCTAGAACCCAACAGAATCTCCATAGTAAATCTTTCTTGTTATCAATGGTTTTCCTCCTTACCCAATCTATTATTATTAAGAACAGCAACGGTGATAAAATATAACCCTGCCTAATTCCACTTTCGATGGCGAATTTATCTGACCTCATGCCATGCCATGCCACAGAATTACATCTAAACTGTTGGAAAATAATTTATATGTATATATTTTTTGACTCTACACCCCATGAAGCGGTTTAGGCTGCAAGGCGGAAGGTTAGAGCTCCCGTATCCTTGCTCTCACACCCGGTTGTCTCGTGACAAATTAATGACACGTGATGATGTGGTGAGCATCATACATTAGGCAACCGTATTCTCACCCCTTGTTCATTCGACGCAGGTACTCAATAATTGTAAGCGATTGAGTAGACCGCCCACCAGGCATCGAGTCGGGGGTTTGAACTCCCGACCTGCCGCACCGGAGCCCAGTGCTCTAACCACTCGACAGTGTCCAAATTCTAAGCCAGAGAGAAATTTGTAATAAACCTTTTCAATTCTCAGTTAATCGAGAAATTTCACAGACTAGATATGATTAGTAGGTGTAAACTTTAATTTACTTTAAGTCTACTACATTCTACAAACGACAAATAAACACATCTACTGCTTTAGCAGAAGCTAAGGGAATGTTTTTGGATTAGTTGCTTAATACAATTTTATTAAATAAGTATATTAGTTAATAAACTCAAAGTAGACTACAGTCTTATATGGTTTTCCTAAATTTGGTTATTTTCTTTAGTTATATCAGGTTGACCTGATGTTATTTTGTAGTTACTTGATAGAAGTTTTAAAATAATCGATTTAAACGAACAAATAAAATACTTAGTCTTTACACTGGCTCACAGGAAATTCAATAAACTGTTACAGCACCAATTTGTTTCCAATAAGACCACCAAGTTCGATGTTTTACGTTTTCCACTCTCTCGATAAGTATTTTAAAGCTAGGCATTGATAGATCATTAACTGCAGTGGAACCAAAAAAGGGATGGCGTTCATGTAGTTTTGACGGAATTAATTGGAAAAAATACAGAACTTTTGTCACCGATTTTGTCACAGCTAGACTAATGAGATAAAATCGATAGATGAATAACGAATGAACGATGTAGTGGAAAATCCATCAAATACTAGTATGGATGAAAGGCAGAATCCATTAGAGAGAAATTAGAGTGCTCTGTGGCCCACGTACACAAGTTTAATTATAAAGTGCGAGTGGAGCGGTGTGTAGAGCACACGCATCAAAGGTTCCACATAACGTGTCAAATGACATTATCGCACATTACTCACCCCTCTATACACCGGAAAGCTCAAGCTTTGACGATCCAATAAGCTTCTATTCCAACCAACACTGTTGCTAATAGGATTACCACTTATCAGGATATTTCTCTGAAAATACCGGCTTGCAGCATTTAACTCCTTGATGAAGGAAAGTCAGCGGGTAGCACTGGAAACTTTCTGTAAAGAAATGGAATTAAGTTTATGTTTTACTGCAGATAGCGTGCTGATTGTATATTGTCGTTACCCTGATAACAAAACTATAAATGAATGGTTTTATTTTGCACCAGAGATATTTAATATAACTTATTAGAATTAATAAATATTGTTTATGGTTTTTCCAATACAAAAAATTGACAAAATTTCCTATAAAATAGTTGTCATTTACAGGTAAAAATTAATTACTACACAGCGGCAAATGGTTTCGTTATTGTAAAAATGTTGAGAATTCAGAAATCACTGATATTCCGATTTCGACGGATAGCATGTTAGAGAAGTTTGTAGCTTTGGAAATGACATTACTGATAGCTAAAGCGTGCAGAAGAAATTTGCGGCACAAATAATAACTGATAAACGAAATGTATATGCAAGAACGTATATGTATAAATCAGAGTAAAAGCCATATTGAAATGTATGTATGTATAAATTTCTTAATTGGTTCTTGTCTTCCTTCTTTGAAATTCATATTAATTAATAAGTTAACATAATATTACTACTAATTTCAACGGAATTTATTAGCTTTGCTTTGAATGTACTTCGACGTTCTAACATGTGTTTACTTCTATTGCGTTTGAAAATGACGTCGATACGTCTACAACAGCAGGAAGTTAATGAACCCTGTTGAAATTAGTAATAATATTATGTTATCTTATTAGTTAATGCCTATAAATTATGTAAAGATTCTATTAGCTAATTAATAAAAAACATAAACAATTAATATTTTAATCTACGAGTAGAGCTTAAGTTCAGTTAAAAATGTATTGGTAACACAAAGTTTTGGAAAAACACAGCCAGAAGTGGAAGGTCAGACATGTGGTCTGATCATATTTGTATCCGCAAAAGTAACGATGCCAAAGACTTAATAAGGATCGAATGTTTCTTAACGAATTTTCTAGCTTTAAACTTATAGCTGCTACGATTATAGAAAATCCCGAATGTAACATCCATTTACTGTAAAGCAGTTACTCCAACGGGCATTAATTTAGGTAGTTGAAAAATCTATCGAAATTTGTAAATAATATTTTGATTGCATTTTGTGATAAAGCTTTGTGTTTATTATCAATCAAAGTTGTTTCTGAAACATATAAAGAACGAGCTTTCATTATGAAGTTTTTAAGGCTTTTTTTAATTTTTTGACGATTTTTCCACTTTTTCTACAACATCCTGTGCTTTTTCATATTTGTGCAGTCCTTTCACAGCTGTCGCTATTGATTATTATAATGGAACATCTTGTACATTGATTAGTAGAGGAATAGTGCATTTTAAGGGATGAAATGCCCACCCAAGTGGTTTTAACAGGATTCTTTCAACTAGATTGCGAAAAATAATATTTATAGCAAATTGTACTTCGATCAGGTAGTTGCAAATTACTGTTAAAAGCCATAGTTTTACCATTAATGACATTATCTTAACGAAATAGTTCATCTCATCTTACATTTTTAAAATATTTATGTACGTTGTGAGTATATCATTTAAGCACTCCAAAAATTGTATGAAGAAGATATTGTAGTTTGCACGAAGTATACTAATTAATTTACAAAGTTTTAAGAAGGGCTAGGACATTTCACCCGCAGTCCATAACGCCCAAGGATTTATTCTGCCCACATCCCCCAAAGTTGCTAAAGGGACAGAACGCCCACCGCGACCACAACCAAAAACTGTATGAACAAGATATTGTAGTTGTTGGCCGTTTGCACGAAGTATACTAATTAATTTACAAATTTTTCGGAAGGGCTAGGACACTTCACCCGCAGTCCATAACGCCCAAGATTTTACTCTGCCCACATCCCTCATAGTTGCTAAAGGGATAGAACGCCCAACGCGACCACATCGCCCAATTCTGAATATGACCAGAAAAGTCCACTGTGCCTACAAGTATTCGCAGAGGATGTGATTTACCAAAAAGAACAACACGAATCCTGTTAGTTTTTCTCGAAGATAATTCCCCAAATGCGATTTAGAAGTTATTTAGAATTAACCAGGAGTGAGTGTGGGATTTCTAAAATTCTAAAATTCACAGAAATCTTCCTCCAGATTATTAATAATTATTCGGTGAAGTATTTGAAGAGAATGTAAATTTTTTCCTTTTTGATAGATTGCGGCACTGTTTGCGAATACTTGTTGCAGGCATAGTGGAGTTTGTGGACAAATTTAGAATTGGGCGAAGTGGTCGCATTGGGCGTTGTGTCCCTTTCCTAACTTTAGGCGTTTTGATTATAGTTGACTTTACGGACACATTTCGAGCTAAGCGATGTAGTCACGTTGAACGTTCTGTCCCTTTCCTAACTTTAGGCGTTGAGATCATAGTAGGCTTTGCGTACACATTTCGAATTGGGCGGTGTAGTCGTGTTGGGCGTTGTATCCCTGTCTTAACTTTAGGCGTTGAGATCATAGTGGGCTTTGCGGCCACAGTTCGAATCGGGCGATGTAGTCACGTTGAGCGTTCTGTCTTTGTCCTAACTTTAGGCGTTGAGGTCATAGCAGGCTTTAGGTACACATTTCGAATTGGGCGGTGTGGTCGTGTTGGGCGTTGTGCCCCTGTCCTAACATTAGGCCTTTTGATTATAGTGGACTTTACGGACTCATTCGAATTACGCGATGTAGTCACGTTGAGCGTTCTGTATCTTTCCTAATTTTTTAGAGATTTTAGAGATTATAGTGGGCTTTGCAACACATTTCGATTTGAGAGATGCGGCCGCCTTGGGCGTTGGGTCCTTGTCCTAACATAAGGCGTTGAGATCGTAGTGGACTTTATGGACACATATCGAATGAAGCGATGTGGTCCCTTTCCTAACTTTAGGCGTTTTGATCATAGGCTTTGAGGCCACATTTCGAATTGGGCGATGTGGTCGTGTTGGCCGTTGTGTCCCTGTCCTAACTCTAGACGTTTTGATCATAGTGGGCTTCACGGACACATTTAGAATTGGGAGATGTGGTCACGTTGAGCGTTTTGTCCTGTCCTAAGTTTAGGTATTGTGATCATAGTGGGCTTTGCAACATATTTTGAATTGGGCAATGTGGTCACGTTGGGCGTTCTGTTCCTGACCTAACTTTAGGCGTTGTGGGTATTTTGGGCTTGGTGGTCATCGTTTTATTACAGCGCTTAACCGGTGTTTGCGTAACAATAATTACTTGCTGTGCTTGCAAGCTTTGCGGGGTAGAGAACAATGGAGCTGAAACTTTAAATTCTACAAAATGTTGAACATCTCTATTCTATGGTCTCTAGTATATTTTGATATTTGTTATTGTGTTTTATTTTTATGGACATGTGCCATAAACTATTTATGTATGTGCTTATTAGTTGGAAGACGCTGATACTTTTAATATGACTTTTTTCTAGCTAGTTGTTTAAATTGTATAAAATACTGGCATAACAAATGAAATCGTTATAACCGGTGTTTTCACTTTAGAACTAAACGAAGCTCCACATTTAAACCAGTCCTGTTGATTATTCAACAAACTATCATACTGTCAACAACAAACAAATGAGATGTGTCGAGATGTAAGTTATGTACTTTATAAGTGAGTGTAACTGCTAACCAACCATGTGAATGTTTACTATTTTCGATGAAAATCTCGTGTTACCGATCTTTTCTCTGCATTGATCCTGCATATACAACTATATATGATAATGCCTCGTATACAATGGAATCGCAAATGTCGGGCTTTTTTTAGCACGAGGTTTGGTGTAAACATAAAGTTGAGGCAGCTGAAAGAAATGTGTAATTTAATATCCAAATACAATGCTATTAATACGTTTTCCGAGATAAAATCATGGAATTAAAAGCCACATTTTACCTTGTTATTTGAAATTAAAAATTCGTTCGCTTATAAGTTAAAATGTCTGATTAATTAGACAAAAATAAAGATTACCTGTGTTCAGATTGAAACGTATAAGAAAATATATTTTGCTAGAAACTGATCCCCAAAATTCTGCTGCCGGATATAATAAAAGCACAACAAAGCTTAGTTATATAGTGATCTAAATTTTACTTGAACCACGCCTACGGTTCTGCGTGTCCATTCTTGAAAACAATAATATTACAATTCAAAGGTAGGCGCAGTTCTTCTTGATAATATTTATTTAACAATGGCTTGGTTGGCTACGTCAGGGAATAAACGGAGTGTACCTTGAAAATATGAAGAACCATTATCTTCGTGAACGTACAATGAGATAGGTTGATAGGAACACATTTTTTCAAAATATGTATCTATTTACTAAATGTGGCTCATTCAATTCAAATAAAAAATTTTGTGTGGTCTCAAACTTTTAAATATTTCCACATCCAGGGAAATTATTAGCCTTGATAGATTTTACGATTATGAGATTTATAATTGGATGGGAAGATAAACAGCTCTGAGATGAAACTTTTATAGATGTCGAATTTTATGTGTTTATTTACTACTATTAGATGACTGTTATCCCTTGGCAACTAAAATGGTTTTCGTGTGCATTAACGAGTATTTCATCTGAATGATCTTACTATTATATCTATAAGTATATATTTGATATTTTAAATTTCGTAGAGAACATAAATAGCAGTTCTTATTCTTTATCCTTATTTGTCTTTTCGAGCCAAAGAATATCACTATTCATGTAAATATTAGTTTAGAATATCAAAAATTCAGCAGTGAATTACAATGATCAAAATATAAATCTTTCGATAGTTGCAATTGCAAATCTAAAACAAGATTAAATAACTGACGGATGTTGGAGATCTTGGAAACGATTCGCTATTTTCCTCACGTTTCTTTTACACAAAACCATTTGTTGTTAGAATGTACCATTTTTAAGTTCTTTCAGGCGATATTTTATTAGTCGTCGTTGCTTTCAGCCCACCAACGTATAGGCGAGGATCGCGAAAGAGATCGAGTGTGGCAACATTCTGGTTTCTTTGAGAGATCTAAATATACTTTCCACACAAATTTTCGAGACAAGACAAGACAAGGACACATTTTTCTTGTCTCGTCTCGTCTCGGCTCTAACACATCACTAGTTTCTAGTACAGCCTACGGGATATTGTTGAATTCCATTTAGGTTATCAACACCTAACTTTTACTTTCCCATACTCCCATTTCGGGAATGTATTGCGATCGCAAAAGTTTCTGTTTTGGGCTTTTTAAGAAAATACGGGTGTAGTACATCCACGAAACGGAAGTTAAGTATGCTTCTCTTGTATCGTTTTCTCGGAGTAACGATTTTTGGGCTTATTTTATAGGACGTTTAAATTCAAATTGAATAATTTACTGCCCAACTTCCTAGTTGTAAAAGTAAGACTGCCCAATTTTTTGAAAATTCCGACTTTAATTGTTGTATTTTTACATATTTTCTGCAACTGTATCTCTTGTTTCGGAATTATGATGCTTATTTAGCCAAACATATTATTTTAAAATCGATTCTTCTGTTGTGGCAGACATATTTCCATCTTCTTCTTCTTCTGTGTATAGGCCAATAGTCTGTTAATAAGCTACAATTAAGTAAGCTCTGTGAGCCCCCTTTGCACGTATGCCGGATAGGAGGCTAACCTAACCCCTCGAACAGAGACGAGAGTTGCACCACATGGTTTACGATTGTCATAGATGTCCGTATGCTAACCGGGACCGACGGGTTTACGTGCCTTGCGAAGCACAACCGGTTGCATATTTGAGCTACTACTGACCGCGGATTGTGCTGAACTAAGAATATCGTTTGACTGGGTTTTGTAGTGCTCCGTGCTTTGAGTAAAAAATTTGTCTTCATTTATGATTCAAATTAAAATTTTTAAATAAATTTTGGTTAACTAAAATATTTTGGTAAAATATTTTCTAGCAATCAAAACGATCCTTACCAAGTCAATACTACAGAACAGTGTATGAAGTAACGGTAAAACGTTCAGGGTAGGCTAAGGACATAAAAAATCAAGAAGGTTTTATGAAAATAGGTTTGAAAATATTTCATTGCGGAGTTACAGCCATATAAAGTAGGACTTCCATTGTTAACTTCTCTTAACAGCTATTCCTTTGCCAAAGTTATTTTAGACAGTTCATCAGTTCCTATTGAAGATGGCAACTAAGTTGTTGAAATACGTAGTTACATGTTCTAAGTATTATGTATAGCATATACTCTCATGTGAATATGTCAAAATTGGAAAATGGGGAATTCGTAGTATTCTCGGGTTCAACTGCATTTTTGAATGATTTGTAAATTCAGGCAGATGATAGTAAATCAACATTGTGTGTAGGTTAATTTTTTTTCAGGTATTCAGAATAATCATAAGTTCCTGTTTATAAGCTTTTTAAACATTTGTTTTATTAACAGAAAATTGAACCTTTACTAGGTTTGACTTTCGGTATTTTAAGAATATTAGTTTAGTACATTTTCCTTACTCTATCATAACAAAGTGTGTAGCTTTTCCATGTTAATGTTCCATTGCAAAAGTTTAGCGGAAATACATGCTTGGAACTGCAGGAATCTAAAAGGTATATTTTATACTAGGATATGGGTTTGTGTGTAATTCTCTAGATTTCATGAACTACTAAACCGATATCGATAAAATATGAAGCAACCTGAAAACGAAAATCATGTTTGAAATATGAGCAGGGAATCGGATATGCTGACTACTGTTACTAATTTATACTGTTTATTATCTACGAAGCTTTGAATAGGATTGGTAATCGCAATTTAATTCATGGATTCCTTTTCATACGTTCAACTAGTACATTTTCATGCAGTGAAGTTCAGAGTTTGGTGACTTACAATTCGGATATGTATATATATATATATATATATATAATTTCGGTTATAGCGTCTGTGTACGCCTTCCGATGCCCAATTTCCACTCTTTTTTGTTGGTCCACAATCCTTCATGTAAGTTCCGTGCACTCATGGCTTTTCGTATACCCTCGCTCCAGTGTTTAGGGGGTCGTCCTCTTTTCCTTCTTACGTTTGGAGTCCATTGCATAACTCTTTTTGGAAGTCTGTCGTCTGTCATACGTTGTACGTGCCCGTACCATATTAGTTGTTGCTGTTCTATTTCTTCTATAATTGTTTCTTGTAGTCCCATTTGTTGTCTTATCACGTCATTTCTGATATGATCTCTCCGGGAATTCGTGCTGCTCTTCTTATAGCGTCCATTTCTGTAGCCCGTATTTTATTTTTGTTAGCTTCACTCATCCGCCAAGTTTCTGCTCCATACAGTAGGATACTCTTGATCATTATATTGTATATGTTATACTTCCTCTTTCTACTGATATTCTTACTCCATAGTATCCCATTAAGACACCCAATTGCTTTTCTACTTTTTGTTATTCTTTCTCTAATTTCCAAATCATCTTTCCCTGTGTTGTCGAATAGAACGCCAAGGTATTTATATTTAGTATTTGCCGCAATGCTTTCGTCATTTTCCAAATTTAGATTTGCAATGTTTACATCCATACTAATACACAGATATGTATATACATAGAGAAAAATATTTCTAGCATGGAAAAGTTACTATAAAGTGACTCAATGTAGGCTAAAATTATTCTTTCCTATTGTCATTGTAGCTATGTTAATAGGTGACCTTTCTACTAGCGGTTTATTTAACTAGTAGACAACACATCATTGAAATATTATTCAAGAAATTACAAGATGTTGTGATAAAAAATGGACAAATGTAAGGCAGACATATGGTAAAATTAATTTGCTTTTACGACATATTTGCAATTAATTTAATGAAATGTTTTCACTTTATTACAAACTACTACCCTTTAAGAATAAAATGCACACAATCCTATCACATTGTATTTGATTTTCTCACAATCAGAACAATGTCAAGACTCTGTTACCAATTTACTTAATCGCATATTACATGTATTGTCTTCCACATTGGCTGCAGTTCCTTTTTTAACGATCAGGTAGAGCTTGGAAGACAGGGAAACGAATATAAAAGTTTGTGGATCTAAGAAGTTACTTTTAATTTCTTGTTGCTAGGTCGTTTTAGGATCCCCTGAATCTTCTTCTTCTTCTTTGACCTTTACCCCTCAGAGGTTGATCGTTCTCAGATGCTAATATTCTCTATCTTCTCAGTCGTCTTCTTCAAAACCCTTTTTTTGCTTCGTTTGGTGCATTGTTTCCATTTGACGGCTGGTCGTGTTCTTTTTCTTTTTCCTCATGTAAGCCACTGTAGGATTTTCTTGGGACACCTTCCTTCTTCCATTCTTTGAATGTGTCCGTACCGTCTCTATTCTCTAACCTTTTCGTAATTGATTCTTTTACCTCCATATTCTTTTTGTTCTTATTCTGTCTGCGGGTATACTGTAGCCATCTTCGCATATACTCTAGCTCCACAGCTCTTATCTTACCTATGACTTTCTTAGTCATTGGCCACATTTCTTTTCCATACGTCGTTATACTCTCTGTAATAGCTTTAAATATGTTTCTTTTCGTTTCTTTGATGAGGTTTGTATTCCAGATAGTCCGTGAAGTGTTTTTATAGCTCGTTTTCCTTTAATGACTTTTCCTTCTTCTACTTTTCATGTGTTTGTAATGATAGAACCTAAATATCTATATTCTGTGCATGCTTTGATCGTGTCTTTTCCTATTCGTATATTGTTTGTTCGTTCTCCCACACACCTGTATTCTGTCTTTTGCAGATTTATAATTAACCCTCATTTTCCAAATTCTTCTTTAAGTTTGCGCAGCATATATATCATGTCCTCTTCTTCCCGAGCAAAAACAATTTGGTCGTCTGCAAACATTAGTGAATGCTGTATTTTATCATCTATGGGAATACCCATCCCTCCACATTTTCTGTATCACGTTTCCAGGGCTTGTTCTATATACATATTAAACAGCATGGGGAAAGTGTGCAGCCTTCCGATATTTTTATATTGCTTGACAATTTGTGGTACAGTACATGTACTACCTGACTCCACTTTTCTTTTATTTTCATTTTCCTCATTGATTGCCATAATAAACATCTTGGTACATTGTCGTAGGTCTTCTGTAGATCCCCGTAGTCTTACTGTTTACTTTCATTTTCATGCAAGCGTTAAAAGTGTTTCATTGGAAAGTCGCACAAGATTTTCTTTCTTCTAGCTCGTTTTATTCGTTTTACTCATATTAATTATAATAGCAGTTACAAAGAATATCACCCATTGGTGCAAAGGTATTATAGTAAAAACTAAACAACTGAAAAACCATAAAAAGCAAATAGCAAACAGATATTTAATTGCCCCACTTAGACACACTTTCTAATTCGTTTTAAAAACCATCTTTGGAATTTAGCAAGCGTGTCAGGTGTAATTATTGAACACGCCTCGATTATTCTATTTTACATCATGCCCAGTTACTATTGGATCTTGTGTACCATTCTTCTAGTGAAGTGATATCGCAACTCTTTGGTGGACACGAATGCACAGTTCCTCGCCCAATCCAATTTCCTCCAAATAAATTGTTAGAGTAATTCTAAACAATTCAACTGTAGAGAACAGGACAGCAACCATGTTGGTGCCTAAGTTTTTGTCGAACATCGACTTCTACGTCTTCTAGCAACACTTTTAAATTGTTTAGTATGAAATTCAAGCAACGTTGTCCAGTTAAATTTGGAAGGAGTGTGGCTTAATAATATGCTTACCTACTATGCAACAGGAACAATTTCCGTTAAAAACTCTTTAAACTTGAGTAACCCGTATCCACTGCAGATTCTATTGTGCGTAATAGTACGAATTATGCCTGTTTACTTCACCATTGTTTGAAAATTTTGCTTCATAATAAAGGGCCAAATCAGTTTTCGACTTATGTGAAGAAAGTCTTACTAGTTAAGTAAATTGATAGTCTAGTATAGTCGTACACAGGCAATATTTGCCATGTAACCACTATACCTATCATGAAGTATCCAAAGCTTTCTGACAGTTTGATAAATCCTAAATATTGAATTATATCAAAATCGGTTGGACTAACTGGCTCGCAACAATATAACTATTTGAGAGTTTTGTATGGAGAACACTGGTAGAATAAATGCAGAAAAATGACTGAGATAGTGCTGGCACGTAATATGTATGGCATCAGATAGATACCGCAAACAATGAAATACGAGTAAAAGCAGAAGGGAGAAGAATAGAGAAGAATAGGAAGACCCAGCGCCAGATGGGAAGATAACATTAAGAAAGCGGCAAGGAAGAGAGAATATACCATCCAACAAGTTAAGGAAATGGTAAGAGTGAAAAACATTTATAGAAAATGGATAGAGGACCTAACGCCGTAATGCATAAATGAGATTAGAGAAAGCAGAAGAAGAAAACGTACAATTTTAAGACATATACCAGTAAATCACTACGATGTAAGTAGACCCAATATTTATCATGAAAGTTTATGGAAATATTTAATCAAAATGTAATTTGATCATTTTCTCTTCTGGAGATTGCACTCTGTACATACAATGGAACATTGAACCGAAATAGGCCGCAAGGCCTAATCCTTGAAGCAGACGACGGCGACGACATACAATGCAATTTTACTTAGTGATAGCTGCCATAGAACTTAATGCATTTGTCAGAATTACCGGTGGTAACTAATAATTACAGTTTTTTTTAACAATTAATCACATAACTATTATCCCATCAATAATCAAGATGCGCGTAACAGGAAGAGAACGAATAGAAATACTGATAATGATTGGTTTTGGAGATTCAATTCGAATTCAAGAACAAGTTTGCAATTTATTTAATAAAACTCACCCTAATCGGCCGCCAATTAGTCAATCTACCATGACTAAATAAGAAAAAAAGTTCAGAGAGTTTGGCCATGTTAAGGATTTACCTAAACGTAAGCCAGCCCAGGTAGGACCAAACGTTTAGTAGCGAACGTTTAAATCTCTACTCAAATGCGATTACCAGTCAGCAGGTAGCATGTAATCTTTGAACAGTAGCGTTGGCGCTTGTTGGTCTGTGGTCAGGGCCGCATTTAACTTTCTTGGCAATAGCAGTAACCCCGGCGATGCAACTTTTTATTGAAACTGGGTATAATTATATATATATATAATAATATTGCTGTGATATTATAGTGGGGAGCTTAAATGCTAATTGAGCATAAGTGCCATTTAAGAGTTTCGTTATGATCTGGTGGACGTTTAGTAGTTAAGTTAGGATTCTGGATGACATGGGGCAAAGACTCCGAAGAGATCAATGGAACACATGATGGAACGGGGGTCATATAGCGTGAAATATCGAGTTTGGTCTGCGATGTATGTTTTCTTAAGTTTATTTAGTGGTTGCATTCAATCTCAAAAGGGGCATATTACATTCTGAGAATCTAAGTGGCAACTGATAAATGTCAAATGTAGGGTTTACAATAGTATCTTTAGCGGCATGGCACATGATTTCTTGGATGTGATTTTGTAGTAAGAGTCGACTTTAGAAGTGGCAGAGACTGCTCACTTAGGAAAAAATTGTTTAGAGTGTGTAAAAGCAGCGTTCGGTTCGTTCGCAAGAATTAGGGGAAAGGTCGCCCCGTATGTGGTTAACGGTATGTCAGAAGATGAGGAAAGCTCTAAATATGTTGAATGTAGAACTGAAGTCGCGATAAAATGCCTTGTAAAGTAATAATATTCAGAAATAAAGTTTTACATTTTGACAGTTTTTCCATCTGTCATAATCCCTGTAATTTGATTGTTAAGTAAAATTAAACTATTAATTCGCTAAAATAATTGTTCATTCGCTTTTGAATCACGGTTGGGGTAAGACGTGTTTTCAGTGCCGAGATAACCTCTTTCCCACCCTTCAAAACAACAAAATTTAAATTACAGATTACTTTTGTTTTTTTTTCAATGTCATGATGGATGTAACAATTAAAAGAAAATACAATGTCATCTAATAATGAGTGAGTTTTAATTGTCGCTAATGAAAATGCTTAATTTACGATGTATCAGGAAGAGCCTGCAGTCCACGGTAAGCTGAACCAAACCCAGCGGAGATGCATGTAGTCTTTGCACTACGAGCAGCCCAGGGGCATTTAGTATGCCTTTCTTTGTGATAAGGTCGGTGTTGATAAAGGTGAACTAGTTTGGGTGCCATTAAAGTAAAGTGAGAATTGACTGAGTTTGCACGTGTTAACTTTTATATGCTTTTATATAACTTTTTTATGCACGTTTCAACTTTCTGATCGGGTCGAAGCCACGAGTGGAGACACTTCACTAATAAACAATCCCTGAAATAACAGTTTTGTGTTCGGGTTAGTTGGCGTTAATTTTATACTGCGATTTTAATTACTTGAGACAATTGTAATTAAAGTTTGCTAACGGTGTACCTTAAAAACTAAATTAAAAAACATGAAATGGTATTTAGCGTGAGGCATGTATTTACATAGCAATATATTATAAAATGTTATAATAAAAGCATCTAGGTAAGATTTAGTTAAAATTACCGGATGACCGACCATCTATTTCCTGAATATTGTTAAATATTTTAACGTTATAATGGGTGCTGTTGTCCACTAACGATGTAGGTAATCATGTCAAATTTGGTTTGCAACATGAATTATTTGTTTTAGAAAGTATGCTAACTAGGTTATTTTTTTGGGCTAATTCAGTCGTAATTTTGACTAGTCGCAGTTACATCATGGCTTGCTGGAGATCATTTGAAAGCGATGGTAATAATCAAATTATGGAAATTGCAAGCAGTGATACCGACGCAGATAGATGTTGTAAATTGTAGTACAGAAAGTGAAAATATAAATGTAAGTCTAATACGCCAACATCTTCCCGTTGAAGAGCAGCAAATAATTTTAAACATTTATAAAAACTTAAATCCGAACTCGGGCAGCCAGTATGGCATTATGAAACATGCCGCAGAATTGACACAAGTCCTCGAAAATATAGTGAGAAAAATTATAAACAAATGGCGTGTTACACACCGCAAGAAAAGAACTACTCGTACATTTACTAGGATTGATGTAGGGATCAGGTAAACCGTAAGAGATACTATTTATAGTTTTTATAAAAAGAAGTTATAGTTCCCACCGTAAGCGAAATATTTTAACTAATTAGATCGTAACAAATGTACTTGCTTTACAAAAGTCCAGAAACATTAAGGTGTTTGCTAACAGATATGGGATTTAAACGATCCTAACACTTACAGCTTATTTTTCAGGCAAAATTGAAGGTATTGGGCGACAGAAAGCATTCACTGGATCCAGGAGGTGCTCACTCAGCGTCCTCAGAAAATTAATATATGGGCGTGAATCGTGGGTAGCAGATTTGTAGACCCATATTTTTCTGCAGGATCGCTACCTGAAGTTTCTTTCGTTACATGTCATTCCTGATTTAGTTGCTCTATTTTCCAGTCACCAAAATCCTGATCATCCAGTAGGATGTAGCACTTTCGCATTATGCATTAGTTGTTTGATAGATTTTGATGTCATCTTTCCCAACAGGTGGATCGGCAGGAAGGGACCTATTGAGTGGCCACCTGGGTCACCTGATGTAACACCTCTACATTTTTTCTTACGTGGCTATTGCAAATTCAAGTTGTACTTTAATAAATCAAATAACCTGCAAGATTTAAAAGATTGGATTCGCCAAGAAATACATCTAATTTCGCCTGATATTTACAAAATGTTCGACACGAAATAATTGTTCGACTTGAGAAATGCATTGGAATGAACGGTCATCATACATTTATTATAAAAGATTATTTTTCTACAAACGTCAGTAAAAGTTTATTTTTTAACGCATGCTGTCACTGTCTAAAATGTGATTTTATGGCATTGGTGCTAAAAGTAATTTATTTTTAGCACTAGTGCTAAAAGTAAATGACGTGATTTACTTGTAACACTGGTGCGATATTATAAAAAATTAAGAAATTTTAAATCAAAGGAATATTTATTTACGTAATTAAATGTACAATTAGAGAAACTGCAGTTAGAATAAGTAATATGAGGTGGATAGTGTTTTACTTGCAAACAAAAAATTTTCTTCGGCGCTGTCACGAGATTTGAAGTTACTTGTCAACAAACGATCGAATTTTCATTACCTTAGCAACAATAAACTTCATGAATAATTGGGTTTCAAAACGATATTTTATAAATTTAATAACGTAAGAAATGCATTGATTTGTATTTTTAATGGTGTTTGTAGAAAAAATAGTGTATGATATACGTGCTAAAAGTGATTTTATTATGTTCTCACAAAATAAAATGTCACTTTTAGCACTTATATCATAAATAACTATTATGTTTACCAATCGCTTAAGTTACTTGTTAAGTTATTATCTAAACTTTTATTTTGTATTGCATTACTTTTATAATTTTTGTAAATATTTCTGTAAATGTTTACGATAGGTAAATATGCCAAATTTGGGTTTACTAAAGACGTTTATTGATTATCTATCCATATTCATTAAAATATACAGGGTGTTGCGTTTGAAATAAGAAAGTTAGTGCCACTTCCGGAAAAACCGGAGGTGCTATTGAGTTTTCATATGGGCCAAAAAAGTCAATTCAAAAATCTAGATTGACGTGTCCGAGCATTTTTCAGCAAGAACAGTTGCCTTTATTTTATCGAATTTACTTCTTCCATTGTGAACTCACTGTATATAAAACACTACAATGAATATAACCAACTGTTAACTAATCTGTTAGCGAATTGGAGATTCAAAATCGTTTGCTGCTGAAAAACATGCCTCCGCTTTTTAAATTATTCTATTAATACATCCAAATTCAGCAGGCATAGCTCTCTTCTTTCTGATGCAAAATTAAAAGAGACTGGGAATCAAAAGTAACAAGGCAGCAAGAATACCGATAAGACGCAAAATTAATGAAACGTCACATGATTTCAATATCAAAGAGATTTTAATAGAGATAAAACTCAGGCATGCGTGAAAATTATTATAAGAAAGAAAACACACAAGGGGAGCTGCAGCACTGAAAAATGGTAGAATGTGATTTAGATTCGTGAAATCGTAGATTACATTGCTTTGCACTCAAATAAAACAGCTTCGACTGTAATTGTACTTGTATTTGGCGTAACAATTCGTTCTGGTGTAATTATAGAGGGCAAGTTCTGCTGTATATTTTAGAAATATCGTAAGGTAAGTTTATGAAAACATTGCATCACGTAAAACAATCCTAATATGCGAAATTGAGGCATGTAGTTATCTACCTCACTGTCACAATTAATTTTAAACTAAAAGGTTATGACATGAAAATGTACTTAGAAAAATTGTTTGTAGTCGGTAACTCGTCAGTATTTTTTATAATTTATAAATAGTGCCGTGCAGGGGTGAGTTTAATTCAAAGTTCAATTCAAATCAAAAAAAGTTTCTACTGCTTATTCTTGAGTATTTTTTACATTTCCGTACTAAAAGTATAATCGAGCAAATTCTATGTATTGTTAGCGTTTACATTTTTGTAGGAATCCAGAAGTATTACATGAACGTCTAGCCTTGGGTGTGTAGATCCGATGGAGTCGTTAACACCTGGGCCGATTTTCATCTAATTTAAAATCTAGGAAATACATAAAATCATTGGTACAAAGGTTTGGAGAAAGTCCAGCGCCGGAAGTTAAACAAACATTCTTTTTGTAGTATTTTGTTGCAATATTAACCAGAAATGTTGTAAGAACGGTGAAACGGAAAGCCTTAATTCAAATCTGACGATTTTAATATACGTTCACTTCTGATCTGGCAATCAAAAATTAATAGTAGCTTTTTACAACGACAACCCATTATATTCTTTTCGGTTTTCTGTCTGAGGCTTATAGGCTTCTACCAGAACGCAGGAAAGCGTACTGCAGCCAATTTAAAAGACAATTCGTATAATATACGCCAAAATAAATAGGAGTCAGGGTCTTGAAATTGTTCTGATTGTAAGAAAAGTAGCTGAATCTTAGCGCCGTGTTTATGTGCATTATGTTATTACGGTATAACACAGTTTTGGAGAAGTTATGAGGCCATTTAATAAAATTCTTTCAGTTTTAACAAGTTAGAACATCAGGAAAAATTCCAATATTAAAATATGAATACGCTTACGTTTCGCTAAAAATCTTTAGCTTCTTCAGAGACAAAAATAGCAATTGAAGTTAAACATATTAAAAATTATGAACCAAAACATGGTAATTAATGTCAATAATTAAGACATAACAACAAACTAAGATTTGTAATTGTTAAAAGGTTTTCATATTTTTATGTTTAACTTCAATTGCTATTTTTGTCTCTGAAGAAGCTAAAAATTTTTAGCGAAACGTAAGCGTATTCATGTTTTAATATTGGAATTTTTCTGATGTTCTAACTTGTTAAAACTGAAAGAATTTTATTAAATGGCCGCATAACTTCTCCAAAACTGTGTTTTATTATTAATCCGGCTAAGAAGTTTCCTTCGATGTTATTACGGTATGGTTATTTATACTAAGGCCAATTTTGAAAGGAGACTATAGAAAACGCTAATTTTAGCTTATCGTGATGCACTTTCGTAGCCCCTTAAGTTATTTTTTATTAGCACCTGTGATGGTTACATTATCAAAACCAGTCTAAAAGACTAACCATTAATTTTTATCTGTTACTTTCTTATACTAATTACTTAATAACTAGAGTTCATCCAGAGATGTCCTTTAGAGTTTTCTAACTTATATTTACACTCTTACTCGCGCATCATGCTCTGATTTTACACAGCCACTACACAAGCTCGAATGGTTTGGTTCTCTTCAGTCTTCGAACTAGGTGTTGGTCCAGCAGTTGAAGTTGAAGTTGAAATAACTGAAGTCTATTGACGCTACGTTGATACTTTCCCCCAAATTTTTGATTTTCGGTTAATTTGCCGAACTTTATCAATTTTTCACACAGATAAGTAACAAATAGCCCTGATTTGAACCGTAACACTTAATAACATAGCTTTATTCAAACAGGATATAATAAACACATAAAAATTTCAATTTCAATTGAATCGCCAGACGAGCGTCTGTTCACCTTGAGATTTTCGTGGCAAGTCCCCGTTGTTCTTTCTTTCTTTTATTTAACTTGTAACCGTGGCAACATCATAATACAAACAAAAATAAGTACATTTCACGCAAAACATGTGACTTCCTCAACCAATGGGAAAGTAGAATGAAATTAACACAAATTAACCAAATCTTAAATATTTAAACACCTTTTTGAAAATCTCATTTACATCAAGACTGAACTTATAGCTATATTTCTTATATCAAAAAGAATGTTTTTGCACCTCACGCGGCCTACTAATTATTTTTTGTTAGAAAATTTATTCATTTTAAGCATAAATCGCCTTAAATAAATAATATTATAATTGATGCTTATCAAAATCATATTAAAATGTTCTTTGTACCTATATCCAAATATTACTCAGAAAAAACATACAATTGAAAGGTCTATTTTCCTCCAAAATTACATGTTAGTTGTCGAACTTAACACACAAATCTCATATCTTATTAATTTCCAGGTGAAAAACTCTCAGTCAAGTTTGATAAATACCTGTAATACCTTCATATAATTTATATGACTACGAACAAGCAAAACTAAACACAGAATTTAAATGTTACACACCAGATCAACCCAACCAAAATCAATGGAGATGATTGAAAAGGAACCAGAAGTAAAAGATTTGTTCAAGACATACACTCTTAAAAAATAAGCGCATGTTCTAATGCTCTTATAACACGTTAGTATTGTGATCAAATAGGACAATATAACGTTGATACCAGTATAATGCGTAAATTAAGCACAGTTAATTATAAGTATGGGCATTTTTCTGATGGACTATTATCTTTATTATCGAAGTGGATTACTTAATTCTGCTTTCCTACTGTTATTACAATTACTTTTTCCGTTTCAGTTTTGGGAATTAGTACCAAAAAAACCGTAAGAAGTGATTTTCTTATTCTTTTTATATAAGCAGAAGTACCTAATATAAATAATGATATTATTGCTGATTTTTACGAGACACAAGATATCACTTGTAATTGTCACCAACGTAATGCAGATGCCAATTAAAAAAATAATACCTGACTAATGGCAGGCAGTCGCAAGTATTATTTCCACAAATATTTTTGATTTAAACCAATATAATCAAACAATTTTCAAGGCAAAATAAGATCACATTTTTGTTCTCAAAGAGAGTGCCGTGCATTAATCTTATATTTTCTAATTGATTTCTTACGTAAATTAGTACGTAAACTTAAGTAAAATGTTATTTTCCTATTCTTTATAAGTGGTGTTGCATATAAATAGAAAACAATGACTAATTATTTGAGTATTTTTTGATCAAGGAATATGAATTTGAAATAAACTTAAACGTACTATGCATAATTTCTGTTCTATTGCAACAGCGACCGGCCGGACTATGCAGGGCACGTCAAAGCCGTCGGTCTCGGCTACCACTACGGTGGTAGTCATTAGGTCAAGTTAGAGGTGCTAGTGGGGTTTGACGACTTTGACACAAGGTTTCACCACTGTCATATAAATAAATGAATGAACGCATATCCACATGATTTACATGGATATACAGACATGTAAATAATTCTTTCCTACAAACAATTCTAAAAAAGTATTTATTGGCTAACATGAAGGTCAAGCGAAGAGAAAATTTACTGTAAACGTTTCGGTGAAGCAACATTAAAAGATGCAAGTTTTGTTATTATTATTGTTATTATTATTGTTATTATTACTTGCTTGCTTTTTTCTCAACAAAGACCTGATACATGATGTTTAAAGCACTCACTTTAAAAATTGAGAAACATTTACTATTTATACAGGGTGTTTTACAACCAGTGTTAAAACCTTTGTCATTTGGTTGGTGAGGTCATTTTGAGTAAAAAATGTGTAATACGTAAATATAGCTACTATTCTAATTAATGTCGAAGCTGTAGGAGCTCAAGCTTTTGTTGGCATAATTAATTCACAGCCTTAATATCAAGTGCCTTTCAAAAAAACATTTTTAACAATCGGTTCAAATTTTGAAACGATCGATTAAATGCAAAACAGTACACAGGTTATTTAGAGAATAGATTTCATGGTTTATTAGAAAATGCTCCTCTTAATATTGGACAAGGCTTGTGGTATCAGGTATCAGCATAATGATGTCCTACTCCATTGTGTGACAAGTGAGAGAATGGCTAAATTTTCATTATCCTGGTAGATGGAATGGATGTGACCACTATACGGCCTCTAAGATCTCCAGATTTAAATCCTCAAAATTGTTATCTTTGGGGGGATCAAAAGTAGCTGGAGTGGAGTGTTGATATAATACTTATGGACAATTACTTGGCATTGTCAATCAATGCGGCAAATTAAACTAACAATAATTATGTCATATTTCGAGTGTCTGATTTGCCGATGTTAGGCCTGTATTGAAGCTCTTTGACCGTTTGTTATAAGAAAGAAATGATTTTATTTTCTTTTTCAGTATCTTGTTCTGTTAAAGGCCACTTGATATTAAAGTTATGAATTAGTTATGCTGTTAAAACTTTGATGCCCTGCAGTTGTGTAATTACTTGAAATAGGGTCTATGTTCCTCAAAAATGTTTTATTCAAAATGACCCCAGCAACCAAATGACATTGCAAAAATTGTTAATATAAATGTATACTGAAACGTAAATTGTAAATGTAAAGACTTTGAGGATGTAAATTGCAAAGTCATTGATTTTCGAGCGATAAAAACGCTCCGTGGGTTAAAGAACATCAAGACAACAGAGCAGTGTCAGAAGATGCTTATTAGTAATGAATCAACTTTTAACCTCAATCATCACACCAGCAGATTTCCTGTTACAGAAATTTCTTGAAAATGTATTCTTCCCGCTTCCAACATTGAAATGACAATGTAGTTAACTGCAGTTACGGTATGACGTTGTATGTATTCTGAAAGAATTACTCTGCTACATATGATTTCTGAGCGGATAAACTTCAGGCAGTACGTCGAAGTACTGCTTGGTACGATACTACATAAGTAATGGAAAAGGTCTGTTTATTTTCCAAAACGATGAGGTAATAGGTAAGCAACACTGGTTAAAATATGTATGGTTGTCAATAAAATCAACAGGATGGAATGGCCAGCAGAATCCCCAGACTTGAACCAATAGGAGAATTTGCAGCAAATGACATCATATCTAAAAGAAAATGTCCAAGAAAACACAGTTAATGGAATGATTTATTTATGCCTGGTACTGCTTTATTTTGAAAGATGAACTGAAGAAAATAGGTAAATTCCATATTATAAGAAGCGAACAAGTTTTCTAAAACAATGGTTGGTCAATCATTTATAAAATAGATATTTGTCAACCTAAATTATATGTTGTTTAATGTTGAAGGAGTTTGTCTTAAGTTACGCTGGATAATACTTATTAGTTATAATGAATTTTTTTTCGAATTCCAATATTCTATGAATCCAACATTGCTGCTGTTTTTTAAAATATACACTTCGTTTCATATGAAATGTACCACCCATTAAAAATAAAGCTACGAGTTTGAAACTTTACTAAATAATGTTTTATTATTGCGTATGAAATAATCAGGTTTTCATAAAAAAACATTAACAATTATAAGGAAGCAATAACAGCGTAAACAAAATTAATATTGTGTAACATCGCCGTGAACAGCAATGCAAGCATTTACTTGTCGGGGCATGCTTTCTATCAAGTGGTCTATGTTCTTCTGGGGTATCTCGTTCTATATAACCTCAAGTTGGTGTCTCAGCTCGTCTAAGTTATTAGGAGCTCTTGGCAATAATCTTAGTCGCCGGGCCATCATGTCCCAAAGATGTTCGATCGGCGATAAGCCCGGTGATCGTGCAGGCCAGGGCAACATTTGCAATTGTGCTTGTTGGTGGTACGTTGTGTCAATATTTGCAGTGTGTGGATGTGCGTTATCCTGTTGGAAAATACCGTTTGGCAACGTCTGCATGAACGGTACTAACACCGTTTCCAGGGCATTATAAACCCTAGATTTCGTCTTTGTCCTCGATATCGACGTACCTTCCTACGGCCGTCATTTGCCCACAAACAAAATCTTGATTCGTCACTAAAGACAATGTCGTTACATTGCTGATTCCAATGCTGCCGCTCTTGACACCAGGCAAACCTAACAGCCTTGTGATGTGCAGTTAAAGGGAGCCGTTGGAATGTACGGTAGTATCGCAGTGCAAAAGAAGAGATTCTTCTGTAAATTGTTGCCATTGACACGCGGCGGTGAAGAGCTCGCATCCAGTCTACAGCAACAGACCTTGTTGTTTGAAAGCAGTCTCGTGTAGCAATTCTTCGAAGAAGTCGATCTTCATATTCACATTGCCCCTACGTGGAGGTCTACCAGCTGGACGATATCCCTGACTGCCTTCTTCTGACCAAGCAGACCATATTCGTGCAACTATAGTGTGGTCCCGATTTACCCTTCT
>JABXWE010015787.1:0-21879 GCA_014611495.1 Limonius californicus
CACGCTTTAGTTGTCTGTACAGTTGGTTGCCTACGTAACAGGCGTAATTTATGCGTTCTTTTTAAAAGTATACATAGGCAATGTATACTAAACAGAAAATTTCCCTGTATAAAAATTACCGCAATGTTTTTCTCTTTGTTGTAATTGAGGCAAAGAATATATTGAATAGCTCGAATTTCAATCGATGATATATGGCCGGCAGAATGAGGTTTTAGAATGTTCGGAACATAACCTTAAATGCAGTTCTTGGTTTGTTGTTGCTTTTTTTAATTATTCCAAAATAGTTTGTTTTAATTTTATCCTAAATAAAGCTGTAACATACTGTAAACACCAACTTCTTGGATTAATGGGATGTAGAGTGCGATCGAAAATGATTAAAGGTGCCGCTTCATACTGATTTTTTCTAGTCCGTTTACTATTTACTGAAGTACTACTAGACTAATTCCAGTAACGTGCAATGACATTTCAAATAACGCAAGAAATTAAAAAGGTATAGTGTCCAGCTTGTTATAAAAATGTTGGTACAACTGTTTTGACAAAAGTAATTAGTTTTAGATTCTTTTAAAACCCTTTTTTTTGTTGTAAATTATCTTTTATATTTTGCTTGAATTTTTATACTATAAAATTTAACTTAACATAACACACATAAGTTAATAAGACTATGTAATTACAATTTCAATGTGTAATAAACATATTTTTGCTTATAATAGTTGCTCGAAATGCCCTTCATCATTCTTTAAATTTAAACGAACATTAATTCTGAGCTTCATTACTAAAAAATGGCTATCAACTGTCCCGGTGTAATTTTATTCACAGCATTCACTACGGTCTTCTGTAACCTCTCAACTATGTGTAAAAGATTTATATACACAACATTTTTAAGATGTCCAAATATAAAGTAGTCAAGACGTCTTAAGTCAGGGGATCATGGTCGCCAATGATCTTTGCTTATTATTCCATGATCAAAAAATCGCAGTTTTAAGGGGATGTAGTGAGGTCTTCTTACATATATGAGAATTTTCGGTTGACCACGTATCATGCTTTTGGGAGTTTACGTAGCCACTAAGATGGAACCATTGTTCATCACTGAAAAATGTCATATCTAAAATGTCATCATTGTTCAGATTTTCATTAAACTATGTTCTGCATTGTTAACCCTTTTCAAAATCTGCTGGCAACAGCTCTTGAACGACTGACATTTTGTATGGGTACATAAGCAGTATGTTTTGGCAGATTTTGTAAGATAAAAAACCTACAATGGATATGTTCAGTAACCCAGTAACACAAACAACATTACGCTCGATATATGTTTGGCAAACATCATACTGATTTTTTGGGACTTCTACAAACACAAATGCTTTGCCTTTCACTTTCTTTAAGAGCGCTGCGTGTTTCGTGGTATGGTTGAAGAATTAGATGTATGTATTATTTCATAGTGGACAGTTTCGTTGGAAAACTGCCCTTGAAATTCGTTGAAGCAAGAGCGATATAACAGTACTGCCAAACACCATTTTGCTCAAGTTCTCCGGATCGAAAATAGGCTTCCAAATTAAATTCATTGTTTTCTACTGTAAACACCATGTTAGCTTGAAGTTACACACTTGGTATTATTATACAAAACAAAACTTTGGAATTTGATTATCCTTCCCAATAAAGCGACCGATTACAATCTTTTAGTCTTAAAAATCACTATGACGTTAAGATTACAGAAACTGAAACAACAAACGAAACGAAAGCAATAATAATCACAGTTTACAGGCAAAATGCACACACACTCCGCTAATGCACTCGGCGGATGCAAATATTAACAAACAACAGGTTCGCGAACAAAAAGCGATTGATAAGAAGGGGAGTAAATTGAGGTCACGTGCACTCCAGTCAGTTTCAATCGACTTGTAGTTATAGTATATATCATTGCTGCATCGTTAAAGGACGATTTTTTCCGTATATTTCAGACATAAAAATGACAGTTCTTAGGTAAATTGTATAGTATTCACAAACAACATGTTCCCGGACAAAATGAAATGCATTGTTGATAATAATGGAAATAACTAGAGGTCACATGCCCTTTAATCATTTTCGATCGCACTATACATAATTATGAAACCCCCCTTACGTAACTGGTCAGGAATACGTACGTCATTCTGCCTTCATAAGGCTGCGCTTAATTTATCGGTGTAATTTTAGGTAATTCATAGTTAAATTGCATCATGCGTTTTTTTTTAATTTGACGTCCAAGTAGACGCTGAAAAGTTTATTGTGAACATAACACAAAACGTACCTAACCCTACTTTTATAAGCAGATTGGACAAGAAAGCATTTAAATGCAAACATTTAAAAAGAGTTCTAATGAACAATAAATTTCCATCAAATGATAATAACTTAATTGAAATTATTTGCAATAAATAAAGAATTTATAACAAATTATGGAAATGTTCCCCCCCAGCCATGCTGGAAATCTTCGCATATTCCCATTGCAGACATTTATTAACATATACGGATGGTTATTAATTTGATTAGTTGTTTCCAATAATCTGTGCTGCATTCATTCGGTCATGTACTGGCTGGAAAATGGAGTTCTTTAATTACGGCCACAGAAAGAAATCTAGCAGGATAAGGTATTGGTGTGTTTCAACTAATAATACCTCTGGCGAAAAATTCTCGTATCATATTTAAGGTATCATGTGCTGTGTGCGCAGTCTTGTTGAAAAAAACCCAATCTGAATTCATGATTATGAAGCTTTTCGAAAACGGGCTGTAAAATATCTCCTCGATAACTTTCTGCAATCAAAGTGCCTGAAAAACAATCTTCGTTGATTTTTCAACAAATAAAGTCTTTTGTCTTTTGTGTTTTAGGTACCTTGAACAAGAGTATGGTCCTACTATTCTTAAAATGACTGCCCACACTGCTATTTTTTGAGGATGAAGAGGTGCCTCTACCATAAAATAAGGCTTCTCCGAACTCCACAATCGCGTGTTTTGCGAGTTAATGTATCCATCTAAATAACACCAAGCTTCCTCCGTGAAAAAAGTTTTCTCCAATAAGTGGTCATTGAGGAAATTTAGGAATAACTGACGATATTCGACAGGCTGAGGATAATCAGCTTCGTGTAATTGTTGTACATAATGCAACCGCTAGGGATACAGGTGAATATCTTTCTTTAATATTTTATGACAAGTGCTAACTGATAACTGAACTTGTTAAATGGCGTACAGAGGTTCGAGGGGTATCGCCCATAATCTGTCTTACGTTTCTAGTTACTTCTGCCATTCTTCTTGGAGGAAGACCGCTGCTGTTTTTGCGTGAAATAGATCCAGTCGCATGAAAAACTTCAACGCAGTGATTCAGAGAAAAACAAAAAATGTTATAAGGCAACACAAGGTTTGAAAATTCCTGGCGAAACTCTTCAAACAATCATGAATTAAGCACTTCCATACTGTAAACTAAGATTCAGTTTTAGTTAAAATTATGAAAACATAAAAACATTTCACTAACGGAATACACAATTGTGTTTGAAAGAGACTGATTTTTCAAAATGCAGGCTATAAATTCACAAGCCAAGAAATCCATGTAAACGAATAAATGCAAAAAGTGAGGTTACATTGAAACAGCTGGTGTGTGGTACGTTCACCATGAACTTTTCAGGGTCTACTTTAACGTCAAATTAAAAAATGGTTACAGAGTCTTGGCATCGACCTAATTGAAAACAAATTATATAAATTATCACAATGAAGTTGTATTCAAGGATGGTAGTTTGTAGTAAGCTGAAAACATTTTACTAAATTAAGTCTAAATATATTATATATGTAGATTAATTTTAGCCTATTTTTTCACTACTTTGGCAACGCTTTATCGTAAGTTGCTATCAATTTTTCGATAACTTTTCAGCGTGTTACAATATTCGATACATGATTACAATAAATAGGATGTAGAAAGACCACATATTAATGTAGTGTCAATAGAAAAAGGAAACATTTATTTTAGCTAATTTAGTAGCCCCTTAAAGAAGAAGAAGTTCTTTATTGTCATTACTTTGGAGTTTCAGCTTCATATAAAGAAACAGTATTCAATTTGAGGAAGAATTGTGTTTAAAACCAAGACTGGGCAGATAATGAGCATGGCTTAAGTAAAGACGCTCGTTTTGTTTTCAATAACTAACCTTTAACGAAAATTTTTGTACTATACTAAATATAATTGTAATAGATCGAGCGATTGTGTTAAAACTCAACAGTAGTTTGTATTTTCAATTTTAAATAACCTGTTGGAAATATAATAAAATTCCATGACTGCATCCGGATGACCAATATCCTAAATTGTTCAAATCATAAACCCTGAATATAATTCCATATTTTCTAGCAGTAAACAAACAAGACCGTATCTACAACGCGCACCTTAATTTCATGGTCACGTTTTGAACGCACAGTATTTAATGCCGTGAGAAAAATAAGGAATCATCGTCGTGATCCTCCAACACAGGTCGAAATTATTTAAATAACGGTGGTACCCGTATGGATTTCAAACATGTGTAGAATAATACTTACAAATCGATTACATTGTAATTGCTAAGCATTAGCTAAATAGTTTTCTTGTTAAGTACGTTGTTTCTCACTTTTGCAATTTGCAACGTTTGTACTTCTGTAAGAATCAATGACTAATATATATATTTGATTAGTTTATGTACTGCACCGCTATTTTATGTAAGAACAAGAACTAAGCGAGTTGTTAGCTAAACCAAAACTGCATCTTCCATCTAACTAGCAGGTAGTTTTAAACAGCATACAGACGTAATGACTAGGTTACAAATTATCCAGAGCAAACTACTAATATAGTACGGCAAGAACATAACTTAATAAAATAAGTGTAGACTATTTATTACTTCATAGTGAACTAACGGGAATATTTTAACATTTTAAACAGCTAAATCTTTTTTACTTCTTTTAATAAATTATGCAGAGCAAACTTCTAATATGGTATTACAAGTACATAAGTTAATAAGATAAATATAGCCTGCTTTCAATTTATACAAAACTAACTAGCATAATTTAACATTTTACACCGTTATAATCTTAAGCTTTTATAGTGGTATTATAATGTTATCGTAATTTCGCATAAACGTCAATATGTCAATTTTGTAACGTATTATAATTACGTTAGACGTATGCGATCAAATAATTAGGTATATACTGTTGCTAACATTTTGTTTGTAAATATGTACAGAGTGGGCTAGCTAAGGTGCTCTTCTTAAAAGTGGTTGACGCAACCCATCATACAAGTGTCACAACAACTGAAACTATTGAAATTTTTCTAGTATAGAAATGAATTTAGTCTGTTTCAAGTCGATCTCTTATTGTAGTAATTAACAGTTTTACGTTAGTTTTAATATTTATTATATTATATTTAACAAGAAAATCAGCCATTGATGCAAACGTTAACATAGTAGAAACTGACTAGTGGAAAGTAACAAAAAATAAAAAGCATCATCTTGCTTAATTCAGTAAATGTTTAAACTAACTTCCATCCACTTCCATACGTTTTCCAGTTCGTTTTAAAAACAATCTTCGGACTTGAGCAAGCGTGTCAGGTGTAATTGATCCGGAGATCGGTATACTATTTCTATAAATGTACCCCAAAGAAAAAAGCGTAGTAGAGTGATATCACAATTTCTTTGTAGCTATGGACACACAGCTCCTCTTACAATCCAAATTCCTCCAAATACATTTTTTAAATAGCTGCTAGTAATCAAACTGTAGTGAGCATGACAGCCATCATGTCGATACCATAGATTTGTCGTACATTGAGTTCTGCGTCTTCCACCAACCCGGATAAAATGTTTTGTAGGAATACTAAGTAACGTTAACCAGTTATATTTTCATGGTGGAATGGTGCTCTAATTGCCTACTGTGTCAGACCAATTATTTATAACAGAAAATGGGTAACACATATTCAGTACGGATTCTCTTGTGCTTCACTTCACCATTGCTTAAGAATTTTGCCTCATCGCTAAACAAAATACAATTTAAAAAAATTAATCAAAATCTTTAAGAAATTGCAAAATTAAAATCTTCCCTGCAGTTTCATGCAGTTCGTGCACCAAAATATCGCAGTAGAGTGAAATATATTTGTTTTCAGAATTCTTCTAACTGAAGTTCCAGTAATAGTTTTATTATAATATATATTATTATTATATTTATTATAATAGGTTTATTTTCCATTACTGTAATTATTCAAGACCTATACGCTCTGGAATCAACAAATTTATGCTCGCTTCTTAAAAAAATTTGAAGGACGCTAAATAGTTTTTTTAGACAGTGGTTTTATAGTTTGTAACGTTCGTTTAGTTTTGCCGCTTCTTATGGATTAAAGTTATTTTATTGGCCCCTCCGCAGTCGATTACTATTCTACTATTTTCAAAGGTTAATTTATGGGAGGTCACCTTTCCGAAACCTCTGAAAGGAAACGCTGACGTGTACATTTAAGTTGTATATGTCGATCGAAAACAGCTCTTAGAATCCTTTGTGTGCAGAATGGCCCGAAAGTTCCACGTGGAAGATTTTGTCCTAGAATTCTTGCAGTATATTTCGTAATATGGTAAAATGCCGGCTTCGGTGGTCTAGTGGTTAGTGCATTTGCCTTTAGATCCGAGGGACGCGGGATCGAACCTGGCTGAAGTATGCGAGATTTTTCTAGCGCGGAAAAAACTGAAAATGCGCCTTCTGTCGGATAAGAAGTAAAGCCGTAGGTCCCGTACCACTGCGATGTGTGACACGTTAAAAATCATTACTGGAGTAAGAATTACCCCAGATAGGTAATATTCTTAGTTAGGGTGTACAATGGGCCAAATGTGACCTAAGTGCATAGAGATGCTTGGAAAACCGCGTCCTAGATCTCGCTCTTGCATATCATCATTATCATCATCAATATGGTGAAATGCTTCCAGCTGCTGCATATTGCGTTTATTTGGCAGTCGACTTAAGATCTCCTTTCGGCCCGGTTGCTTGTTAAGACCTCAGCGCCGACGAGAAGTACTGCGAGAAGTCAGCCCAAGCTGGGCGAACGCAGGTGGTTTTGAGTCGGAGTATTTTGGCAGCGCGTCTGCTAACTTAAGTTACCGTATCGCTTTTTTTGCCTGGGGCAGAATATTCTCGACATTGAGTCGGATTAAGTATTAGCAGAGATTTTGTTCCGGACTCAAGAACACTCGAAATGTCCCGTTTCCCAAAGAAAGTCGTGATACAGCCTTCAGGAGCGTGCTTACTATTTTTGTCTGCTTCTCAAGGACCCAGGAACACCTCAAATTGTGCCTCTTTCTCTACTCCCTACCTGAAAAAAACTAAGGTGAAAATTGTTAATTGTGCTGTTGTGAAAACTTGTTCCGAGATTCATTTGACTGGTTTAAAGTACTGAACCCTTTTTTTTAAGCAACGCAAAGTGACGTTCAGTCGTCAATTGCTATTAGTTGTTTATCGTAAAGTGTAATTAATTTCTATAAACCCGAACATCACTGGCTGCGCAGATCTGTGTGTTTAGTAAAGTAAATATCGCAAGCCAGAGGCAGCGAGCTCTTTGTTTGGACGTCCCAACTACTCTTATATTCAACTACAGTTATTATCGCTTTGAGTGTATTTTTTGTACTATGTGTATTACCAATTTCAAGCAATATAGTTGTATTGTGTATACTGTATAGCAATATTTGTCTTAAAATTCACCATATCTTTTATTTCTGTGTATTGTGCATCAACTTTGTAAGCATTATATACAATAAAAGTGAGTTCGATTCCCGTAAGCTACTGGTTTCTCGGCCCTCCTACGAGAACTTGCAGTCAACTGTAACCTGGAGGGTGGCGCCCATTAATTTCGACTTACCCTGTATACTACTACGTTAGATTCCTTCCCTTAAGCTTTTGTCGTGAACCACCCGTACTCCTCTTAGTGGAGCCGAATGCATTTCCATCTTTCCTGCTGCGGTCCGACGAAAAACCTCGTTTGGCTCATAACAATTTTTGCAGTGAGATATGAGTTTTATAATTTTCATAAAGTTGTACGTTCCTACGCACAAGCACGTAAGAAAGAAACTACAAATTATTTCATGTAATGTATTAATCTTGAAAATTGCGGTATATTTTATATTAAACTCTCCGACCTTCGTTATCTGTAATCGAATCGAGATGACAGGAAACTGGAGTATCCTCTATAATCAAACTAATTGCAATGATTTCTGCCAGCTACTGGCTACCTGTGAAATTGATACTCTTGAAGAATGATGATTGCAGAAGAAATGGTTGAGCGTCGGCCTTTTATTTGAAGTCTCGGTTATAGATTTTTAACTAAAGATGTGTTTTTTTGGAGGTTTCTGTTCGTTGAAAAAACAGATTGAATTTTGTAATCAGTTTTATTTACTGTTTTTAAGTGTCTAAAGAACTGAATCTATATTTCCTTTCTGTAAATTCCTTGTAAAGTATACATGGTGCAACAAATTAGTAGCAAATTTGTTATAATTAATTTTCCCTTTATTCATGTTACACATGTTTTTGCAATTAAATAGTTTTTTTATCCGTTTTTATCCCCTTTGAAGCATTTCACATTTAGCTATATTTTAATATCACCCACAGTAATCATTTACAACAGTTATTGGTCACCTGACGCGAAGTAAGTGGAAATCAAAGAAGAAGATTATAAACTACGAACTACTTTATTGAAACAGAAGCTTCTAACAAAATTATTTATTGACATAAAACAATAGAAAACATAAAATACGCTCTGTTATTTTAAATTATAAATAATAAAATCCAGTGTACTGAATAAACTAGTTGCGCTTGCGGGAACATGTTAATATTGCAAAATATACCGAGCAACTAATTAAAACTGAACACTAACA
Source organism: Limonius californicus (assembly GCA_014611495.1). Lineage (NCBI taxonomy): Eukaryota > Metazoa > Arthropoda > Insecta > Coleoptera > Elateridae > Limonius > Limonius californicus. The sequence goes on from JABXWE010015787.1 coordinate 8,877, forward strand.
GTAAATCTAAACATTAATGGCTTCTTTAGGCCTGTCTTCTTGACACTCTTAGTTTTCATTCTATATTTTATTGAGAGCTATATTGTCTTTTTGAGGCAGCTACAGCAGAAAATCAGATTTTAAAATGATAAGATTTTGGAAATGGCAACAGTGCACGAAATGCTCTTGGCTACAGAAAATGCATCATCAACACCAGTTCGAAATTCAAACCGCATTTAAATCCAAATTGTCTTTTGATTTCGCCGTTTGACGTGAAATGCTATACATTGTTCCCCTTCTTCAATTGAGAAACCTTCAGGGGTGATTTGAGATGGGTTTCTAATCTAATCGTAATCAGTTATGTAGTCAGTTAAAAAATAGTTTCTAAAATTCTTGGTCAACATTATCACAAAAGCAATAAGTTTGTCACTCTCTAAAATATGTATATTTTTTCTTTGGAGTTCCAGGTTTAGTATATTTAGTTCCTCAATTTCATCACATATAAGTGATCTTTAAACTTGAAACTTCTCTGCTTCTTTGCAATTTTCCTCTTCCAAGAAGATTACTATTTCATTTTGTAATTCGTAAACACATTTTCCCCCTGATAACCATCTTGTCTCGCCATAAAATAGTAACACTGAATGTTCGCCTTCGCCATGTATCTGCAAAGTTCAGAAAACATTGTGGGGATTTTTCTTTTACAAGAGCTTGTGAACTTTGAATCCTTCCAGACATTACTCGAGCGCCATTAGTATAAATTCCAACACAATGAGCCCATTGTATGTTTGCCTTACTTATAAAATAGTCCTTTTTCTTCTTCATGAGCCCTCTCCGCTACGAAATTTGGACACCATCATGGCAATTTCAACTTTGGATGCAGCCTTTTTGTCACACTGTTGGACATCGGTCTCTTGTCTGCCACGTGTTTCTTCTCAGTGCTAAGGTAGAAACACGAGGGACCTAAAATTTAATAGTAAAACGTCCAAGGGACCTGCCGGTCCGGACAATTTATCCTGTCGGCAGGCCCTAAAACAGAAAGTGTGATTTTATGATGCTGTACTTCTAGCAGCGCAACATTGTTAGCAATTACTAGAACACTAAATTCTATCGCTTAGAAGTGCAAGTTTCAACTCGTTAGCTTTAACGGCTTTCGGGTTATTACAAGAATGGCATATTCAGCCAGTTTATTTCAGTTAACAGTGGCGTGTTGAGTTTACATTTTTTTTAAAGAATCGGGGAGCTCCAAGATTTCCATCCCACCCAGCTTATCCCGACTCTGCACATTTCGTGCTATTAATGGGTCTAACATTCCCCACTCTTAAAAAACCAATCCGCCAGACACCACAAACACCCTGGGAAAGTGCGGCGACTGGTAGAATAACTCCGAAGCCAAGCGCTGCGGCCACTACTCTACCGCGGTCCCCACATTTATAATAAAAAATATCAGAATTGCAAAAAATGATAAGGTTTTCACAAAAGCAAACATTTAAATGACCGGAACAACAACTGGGGTGTTTCGATGTTCGGTGCTGACTATAAAACGGTTTCTTGTAATGTGGTAAAAAAGGTACCCAACAATTTAGTGACTGTTCTTTAGGATATTGACAAACAAGAAATTATGAGATTTCTTCTAATTCTTCCAGTGGTGGTGAGGGGAGTGCGTCAGGAGATAAACAAGAAGAAATTACATCAACTCGATATGTCAGTTTGGAAAAAGTTGCTACCCATTTCATGTCTTCTTTTGTTTGTATTCAATTGAATAATAAAGTAGATATATTTTCAATTTTGAAGTTTCTACTTTTATAAACAACTTTGCTGTTCTATGTAAAAATATTGAAACCGATTAATTTATTAAACAGGTAATAATTCTACGCCTATGGAAATTATACATGTACTGCTGGAAGAAACAAAGTCCTGCCAGAAGGACAGGATGAATTGCAAATCGATAACTTTCCAGCAGGAATTGTCCTGCTGGAAGCTTCTTCCGGCAAGAAAGGCGCTTGGCCGTCGAATCCGAACGGCAATAATTCCAGAGAAGGTTTTTAGCATTAAGATCCCACGGTTGCAAGCCGTATTGGGAAATTTTGTGTGGTAGCTTGCAGACAAGATTTTTATAAACAGAGTAGTAATACTGAGGTTTCGCACCCAAGCTAAAATCGACGTATTGCTCAGAAAACGAGCGCTGTACCAGCTGAGCTACCACCACCCTGTTCCAAATAGTTGAGTGGAATTGTAATTGAACCACTCTCTTCCGCAGCCATGACATCTTTCTTCCACCAACACTTCTTTTACCTTGGATTTTCCCTGCATAATAACTTGCAAAATTTTGTATTTTTGTCCCCACGTAATGTGCTCAAAATATAGTCCAATGCGGGTGCCGTGGCTCTTCTTTCTATTAGTCTACATCATCATCATCATCAAACAGAAACTCGTCAACTGCTGATAATCCATCGCAGCATCGAACATAATCGAATAAATGACAATCGTTGTTGCTTCGTCAAGCTGGATGGAAAATAATTGGCCACAACGCTTTGAGAAATGTTGTTACTGTATATCTTCACATATATCATCAATTCTCTGATAAACTGTACCATTTGATGGGTTATGCCCTATAGTTTTTTTAGCAAATCTTACTCCACAATATTAATCGCAACTGGAAGAATGCGGTCATCTCCGATAGTGTGGAGCTTTTCGCACCAAGATATTTTATATACAAGTCTGTAAGAAGCTAGTAAAGCTTTTTCATTTACAGACAAACTTTTTTAATGCTAGATTTTTACTTTTCAAATCATTTCGGTTTGGCAGCTCTCGAGATTTCTTAACATACCTCATGTGAAGTGTTTCCAGATGTCTGTTACATTTATTAGGTTGCATGTTATCTGCCACAAAAATGTTCGAACAAATAACAAACAGTGGTTTTACTTCATCATTTACTTCAGTATTTGTCAAATCTGAAACTAAGTACAATAGACTTCGCTTATAACGAACCTCAAGGGACCCCAACAATCGGTTCGTTATTTCCGATGTTCGTTAAATGCGGTTAAAAATGTTTATTGACTTTTTAGTGCATAGTTGAGTTTACATACCAAAAAAAACAATTAGTGAAGTAATAAAACATAAAAATACCATTCAGACGCCTTATATCGAAATTCTTGTTTGTTTTTTCTTGTTGCGTTCAAATCTTCTATACAGTTTTTAACATCAACAAAACTGTTCCATATTTTAGGCGACACAACCTTGTAAAAATTACGAATAGTAACAACTGTTTATAACGGTCGGTAACTCATATTCACTTTCCTCGTCTTCATCACTAATAACACTCGCAACGAATTTATCACACTGATCACTCACTGATTGTTGGATGCCAGCAATAATTCTGCCATCACCTAATCCTTCAATGGCTCTCAGATAAAGCAAACGTTCCAACAAAGAGCTTTGGTTCCAACCAATCTGATTTCAGACACTAGATTTAACCTGACCTTTTTATGAACTTATGCAGGGTGTTTATTAAATATACGGCTAAAATTCAAGTGGATATTCCCTGGACTATTCATCATCTGACATGGAGCCGACTCGAGGGTCAATCCTGGATACGCCAGGCCCACCCCATGCCAGTAAGTGGGTAAGGATTCAAGGATAGGGTGGGATCGAGTGGGGCATTGCCCAACGTTAACATGTCTGAAATGCATACCGCAAGACACCGCTGCTGCAACACTGGGTAGTTAGTAAGATACGCATCAATGGGTTGTTGAGTACGTACCCGAGACCGTTATGCTCTTAAGCATTTGAACATTGAACCTACTAACTTTGATAGCAAAGCTTCACAATGTTCTGATTTCACATTTATCTCGTCTTCTAAGGTTACACAGTGCACCTATCTTAGTGTCCTAGGATCTAATAGTTTCTTAATAGGTACTCCCTGACTGAGTTAAACTGACCTTTATGCGATTACGCCTCTGAGCCTAATATCTTGGGGATCGAGATTTACAGTGTTTGTAGGTCTTATCTAGTTGATGCGATTATGCATTTGACCCTAATAAACTTTGGTATCAAAGTTTCACAGTGTTCTTATTTTACATCTATCTATTGTTCTAAGGTACTGATTGCACATCTCTTAGTTTCCTAATGACTAATAACCTACTTAATATTTACTCCCAAACTTATGTTACCTGCCCGTTATGCGGTTATGCGGTTAGCCCTAATAAAGTTTGGTATCAAAGGTTCACATTGTTATTATGTCGCAACTATGTGTTGTTCTAAGGTCACTGAAGGTTCACATTGTTCTTATGTCACAGCTATGTATTGTTCTAAGGTTACTGATTGCACATCTCTGAGTTTCCTAATAACTAATAACCTACTTAAGGTATACTCCCAAACTTAGTCACACTCTCCGTTATGCGATTATGCTTTTGACCCAAATAAGCCCTGATGTTAAAGTTTCCCCATGTTCGTAGCTCCCATCTGGCCATTGGTTTAAGGGAGCAGAGTGCTCCTATCTTAGGGTCCTAATAACTAATTATCTACTTAATATTTGCCGCACTGAATACCACTGCTTTACCACTTAGTTGGGAGGTCGATTCTGGATTGTAGTTCTTTAGTATCCCCAACCCTCCCGGCTGCCGTTGACAGCCAGATAGCCATCGTTTTCCTGCCCACTTGTAGCTGCGTCTCTCCCTCTCCTCCGCCCTCCCCCTACTCGCCCTCTCGCCCTCTCGCCGCCACCTCCTCCTCGCCATCCCGGCTCTCCCCAGTCGACTCCTGAGCGGACTCCTCAGCAGACGCACACACCCCTCCCACCCCTCTTCGGACATCCTCCCCTCGTCGTGCCCAGTCCTCCCATGTCTCCTCAGGCATGCCGGCGCCCTGCATATCCCCCCGCCCCAATGATGTACTCCACGCGTAGCACGGTCCTTCGATCTGCATCTCCTCCGCCCACATGACATACTTCGGCTGTTGACGGTGGCCGTCCGGTCCTCTTAGAATATGTGCCCAGCGTTTACTTCTTAATGCCGAGAGCCGCTTAATACATTAAATACATGTCCGACTCCCATTGCATAAACGATCTAATACATATCGTATCAACACGCTTACATGCAAAGTGGCTACACCTAGAATTTGTGTACCAATAGTATCCTTATTATTATTATTTTTTAACTAAAATGAAAGTTTTGTGGACCTGGTACTATCGTTCCAAAGATATATCTACATTTCAAAATTTCAATTTCGTTAGTAATCAAAATAAACTAAATACTACTAATTAATTAGGTAAGTAACTTGCCTATTACACTACCAAGGCCGCTACCGGCTGCAAGGACTACACAAAACTACAAAAGGCTCTTTAAGATATGAATCACTTAGCTTTTTTTTTTCTGCTGTTTGTCCTGCAGCTCCGTCAGTGTTATGTTCTCCGTCGGTCGCTATTCTTCCACCTTTGGTAGATCGCCGGGCGGTGTATGTATTCCTCCTATCTTCCATCCTCGATTCGTATCCCCTCACATTTGCACGTAACTGCTTGCCCCGAAAATTTTCAGAGTTTCGCTAATGAATTTTTCCCGAGAAGTATCCTAATTTAATTTAATGACTCAACTGATGCGTAATGAACTTAACTGTAGGTTAACCGCTGATCTAACTATTAGTCTTTTGAGATGCTCCCGAATAAAAGAAATGTTATAGTTAGAGAAATTATTTTACCAAGCTGACGTATTTGAAATATGTTTTTGTGCTGGCTGTACTTTCTAGCCATTATGAGTTCGTTGCCGTCTATTTTTAGGTCGACGCAGGTAGCCCGTCCGAGATTTCACCCACTTCTAGCATCCTTCACGGCATTTTTCCCGACGCTTCAAACCGTATATAAGTTATTACATAATATAATCCGATCTAATTCAATCTAGACCACTTGCTTTTTTGTCCCGTTTCCAAAAAAGTGTATTGAACACGAAAATGCACCCCACATATCCATCAAAGAAATTTAATAAGCTTATTTGCCGCGATTTTTAAACTTTCTTTGCTGAGCTCGACCCGATACGTACGCTGTGTCGAGCATCCCCCGAGCAACCCTCACCGAGCACTCAAGTGGATATTCCATGGACTATTCTAAAAATATTTTGTCCTTTGATGATTTTTGAAAATCCGCATTGTTTCGAAGATAAAGGGCGAGAAAGTTTTCGGCAAAACCAATTTTAATATGTTTCAAATTATTAATGTAGCCGAAATAAAGGTATGGCGTACTACACTGGGCCTACCGAGTATAAAAAAATTTTAAAAATGTGTTGTTATCTTTTAACAACATTCCGAATACTAAGAACGACTGTTTTATCCACTAACAGCTGGCAAGTGCAGACATTGAAAAGAAGTTTAGTTTAAACGTGGATTTCATTGGAATTCGTCTCGTGATTGATCATATTTTGTATGTGTCGAATTTGTTGAGACTGATTGACGTTTGGCTGTTTGACGTGTGCTTTCTGTCTTTAATACTTAAACTTTTATTAGTGAAGTCCTCTATCATGAATCGTTATACGAACGCCGAGATCACTGACATGCATTTCATTTATGGACTTGCTGATGGCAATTCATTACAAGCTCGGCGGTTGTACATTGAGCTATTTCCTGACCGTAATGTTCCTGATAGAAAAACCTTCCAAAGTATTCATCAATGTCTTCATGAAACAGGCTCATTGAAACGAAGTGGAGGACCAGGAATACGAATGACAGTAAGAACGGTAGAAGTAGAAGAGAATGTGCTGGACATGATAGAGGAAGATCCAGGTACTTCTACTCGAAAAATTGCAAATACTTTGAATGTAAGTAATAGGACTGTTTGGATAATTCTTAGGGACTATTTGTTGTACACATACTATATACAACGCGTTCAGACACTTCTTCCTGTTGATTTTCCTCCACGTATTGCATTCTGTCAACGGCTTTTGCACGCATTGGGTCAAATCCCTCAACTACTGACGCTGATTCTTTTTACCGATGAAGCGAATTTCTCAAGAAATGCAATAAGGAATTTTCATAATAACATGTGTGGGCTAAAGAAAATCCACATGAGGTACTTGAAGATCGTTTTCAACATCAGTTCTCGTTGAACGTTTGGGTTGGAATTGTGGGTGACTGGCTAATTGGACCGGTATTTCTACCAGGAAGACTTACCGGAGAGGTGTATCGCAACTTTTTGAAACAGACTCTACCTGAGTTTCTGGAGGATGTACCATTGGCAACAAGAAACGCAATGTGGTTTATGCACGATGGTGCACCAGCGCATTTTAGTGTGGTTGCTCGTGAGTTTTTAACAGTAACATACGGAGATCGCTGGATTGGTCGAGGTGGACCTCACTTATGGCCTGCTCGATCCCCGGGCTTAAACCCCAAGGATTATTTCCTATGGGGCCATCTAAAGGCATTAGTTTATTCTACTCCAGTGGAAAATGTGGAAGATTTAAGAAATCGGATAATTGCTGGGTGTAACTCAATAAGAAACGACCCTGGTGTTTTTGATAGAGTTCGGCATTCAGTAAGGAGAAGATTGGATTCTTGCATCGTAGCTGGAGGTAGTCATTTTCAACAGTTCTTGTAGATTAAGAAACTTTACATGTAATTTTTGGTTATAAAATGTTGATATTGTCGAAAATTTTCGAAACAAACTGGCTTTTCAAAAATCATCACAGGACAAAATATTCTTCTTTATATTACTTTTGGAATGATATTCTGCTAACCTGAATTTCTTGACGTTGAAGCTTCACAGTCGTTAGATGCTCGTTTACGTTCAATTAAATACTTATCGATTTTCCTACCGTAGAAAAATTTGTTTTTTTACCGTGTATCACAGTCGATGCGAATGGGAGTAAAACAACGCTGACCATCAACTTCTCATTGGTGGTTATTGGTGCAGTGTTACTGCCGTCTTGCCATTTCAAGCCTATTTATACAAACAAAAATAATTCTAGAATATTCGAGATTTCTCGTTATGAAATCGTGAAGGTTCCTGAAAGGCCAGTACGAATAAACGGTCTGTACAGTGATGCCAAATCTACACGTCCATGAAACAATGTTGGGCTATTTCTTAGCGCATTAATAGAACGAACAGGAGAGAGTTAATAACGAAGAAGACACGACTACACGAATGGAATGGGATTGCGCGTTGTTTTCAATTCGTCACATTGGCAATAATGAGTTAACTTTGCGTCGACCCTGCAACCGATGCACATAGAGAATACACACAAGCACATTTGGCAACATGGCACCGATTTATAGATTTTATACTTGAATAAATAGAACAAAGTTTCCTTCTTATAAATTCACCCGTAAAGTATACATTTTGTCCTGTATTTATTGAAAAACATGTTTTTGCAGAAAAAAATATTTATATTGGTTTTCTACATAATCTTCTGGCACATTTCACACTTAATTATATTTCACCATCCCCCATAGCATATTTTTTATCACCTTTTTACAAACCGCATGAGAGTAGTAAATTCTGTGCCGCTATCTATTACGGTCTGCCAAAATTGAAAATAAATTGCCCTTTGAGGACACCCTGTCGAGGTCCCTTAGCATTTCTATTTTTGTGAAAAATTAATAACATCCTGTACCTTTTGCTAACACGTTGCCGATGACAAAGGATCGCCTCGTTACAAAAGAGATCAACCCCTATTTTTTGTCATTTTGCACGAAGACTAATGACAACTGACTTTTGTCTTGATTTACTTTAATGTCCCGAAGTTGTAATTTTTTTGATTTTATGAAAGAAGATGGATCGTTTTTCGCAAATGATGGTAATTTCATATATGTATTTCAGTTTGGATTGAATTTTGGTTCTACGAAGCGGTTATAAAATACAAACAAATTTCCAAAGCAAAATTAAAATTATAAGTAATTTTTAAATATTTACTAACATGCAATTAATTGTTTGTTTAAAATGTATTCAATTTACAATTGAATGCCTTTCCATCACTAGATCTTTAAACACTTCAAATTTATTTCATTGATCTGAGGAATACGATAATCACTTAACGATTGTATTACAATACCTCTATTGTTTCGTTAATTATTTATTCTACTTACTGTGTAATTCCCATTATAGGCAATGGTTTATATTAGTTTGTAATTGATGACATAATTAATTGCTGATATATTAAATTATCAATAAAATTGTTCTGTTATTCAAATAATTATGAGTTTCAAAGTTCATTATTAATTCGATATTTTATAACTATACTTAATGTAACTCACAATTGTTTTGTCTCTGAAATTTAATTTATTTATTAATTTTATATTTAAACGTCTTAATGTGTAGATTTGAAGGTATTACCTAATTAAACAATTTCCGCAATTAATTTCGTGAATTGTAAAATACAGTTGAACTCACTTAATACCACTTCGAGTACAAGGTTCTGCATATAATGAGTGTTTACAAAGTAAATACGAGGAGTATTCAGATTTTAATAGAAATGTTTAAATTAGAACTCCAGCTGAAGACAATCCCAAAAATTAAATTAATTGAAAGTTGACTCTTGTTAACATATCTATGGCAATTGTTTCGCTATAATATTAATTTTTGAGAGTTACTGTTACGATGTTGCAAACTTCTGTTCATTGCAGCATGGAACGCCGTATAATAATCAAATTTCTTACCATTGAAGGCGTAAATTCAGCTGTAATTCCTATAAGATTGCGAACACAAGATGGTGATCAATGTCTTTCTAAAAGTCAAGTGTTTGAGTGGTCGAAGTATTTTACAGACGGGAGAACTCGTGTATAAAATGAGCTTCATGTACCGCGAGTTGCAAATTCATTTAATGATGAAAACGTTACTGCCCTTATTTAGCAAAACAGATGGTTAATAGTTGTTCAACTTTTTCAAAATTTACAAAATAGTGCCGAAAGTATTGAAGACACCGTAAGGAACAAGCAAAGGTCGTAAGATGAGTGTCAGGTGTATTCCGCATTTGTTGGCCGAAGAACACAAGTTGAATCGTTTGAAAATCGCTTCTTCTTTATTTCAGCCATATGGGAGAGAAGGAGATGCATTTTCAACTTAATTGTGTGAGATGATGAAGCCTGGGTAGTTATTTTACTTCTGAACAAACATTCAGTGGTGTCACACTACTTCTCCAAAGCCAAAAAAAAGCAAAACATGTGTTATCAGCTAGTAATGGGTGGCAACATTTTATTAGGATTCTGAAAAGGTGCTATTTTTCGAAGAACAGAACAGAAAGTTGCATTCGATACTTCGGCGCGACAAAGTTAAGCAGACGATCAAGAACAAACGGAAGAGAAGACAAAGTTCTTTGTATTTTCTCCAACAATACCCATCGAAGACGCTTGCGTAGGAAATGGACAATAGATTCAGTAACTGAGGTTTAGATATTCTCAAAAATTCTTTACATTCAAAAGTGCCTGTGTAATTAAAGTCATTGTATCATTATTTTATAGTATAAGGTATCGCCACTGGGTGATATTCTTAACATGCCATGTACATAAACAACAAATTAGCTCATGGAATGTATGTATTATATATATGTAAGTTGTTCCGATTGCTAATAAATAATAAACTAAAAAAAAAAAAAAATTTTTCTCCAAAACATGCTCGCTCTCATACTGCTGCAAGAGCAATTGAAACTATAAATAAACTTCAGTAGGCAAAAGATTTCAGTCAAATAACGACGTTATCGAAACCGTTCGTAAGTGGATATGCATACAACAAAAAAAAACTGTCATATCGGTGGCACTAGTGCATGACTAGGCAGAAACATTACAACATTACACCGAAATAAATAATATTTGCAATACCTTTTGTTACACATAAATTCTTATTTAAATTTGAACACTCCACGTATGTATTTGGATTTGCATTGTTTCCTGTATTGTACTTTCTGCTTACAGCAATCGCTCTTATTATTTTTAGTATTTCTAGTTTATGTTATTAGGAAAATATTTACCTCCATGCAATTTTTTTCTAGAAATAGGATTATAATTCAGACAAAGAGCTAGTAGACGGGAATCTTCTTGGATTGATGTTTCAATTTGCGCTAATGTTTACCGAGCGGAAACAAATTAGTTAAAAAAGGCTGATGATTATTACATTGGTATTTTTGTAATGTTGGAACTACTGATATAGTTTTCTAAACCGATTCTAATAGTGGCAAAATGTACAATTCTATAGAATGCTTTTTGACATAATCTCAAAAATTAAAAATGTAAATCAGAAACATTACTAATGTTCGTCGAAATCTAAAACAGAACAGCCAAATTCCGAAATTAACAAATACATGGTGGTAGATTTTTATTTTATTTTAATTAATTTCGTCAGAACTTAAATTATTCAAAAATTCAAAACTCCGTCTTAAATAACTTTATATCCTCCTTCCAACTCTCTCATGAAACAGAACGCTGGCATTTGAAAAACAAAAGAGCCACAATTTGAATATTACCTTTTTTAAATAGAATACCCTGTATTTTTTTGGATATCTGAGAAGCTCGTAGGGGTAGAATTCTAATCCAAATTCGCTTGTATCGTGTTTACCTTTTTGTGATTAAATGACCTATGATTATGTGTCTTGTGTTTAAGTGTCCTATCTCCATAATTTAAGCAATATTCACCGAAGTAAGGAATTGAAATATATTTAACATTTTCAGAATGGTCTATTGAATATATTTTTTGAAGTGATAAATTATAATCTTTCTTTTTGATTAGCGTGTCAATCAGTTTTGTGTTGTATGCATTACTGTGTGCAATTTGTTTAATAATCGAAATCTCTTTGGTGTAATCACTGATAGCTGGGGGAACTGTGAGAGCTCTACGTATCAATGACTTACAGGCTGCTCATTTATGAGTTTTGTGGTGACATGAGTCCTGTGGTATTGTGATATGTGTTTCGGCGCGTCGGAGTTGCGCCGATTTTTCCCAGGTAGACTTAATCTGACATCGCAATTGCGCCGATGGTTTGTAACTTAGGGATTACTGTCATTAGGATAACGGCACACGGTGGAAGGGGTGAAAAGTTACTTTTGCGATAAATAATATTTAATAGGTGCAGATTTGCTGAAGTCCGGGAAGACTAAGTGGAGATGTGTGAAGAAAACCTGTAAAGCTACAATTTACACATATGCTGGTGAAATTGTAGAACGTAATTTAAATCACAGTCACCCATTGGAGAGTACTACTTTGATTCGTCAAGCTGTAAACAATAGTGTTAAACGAAAAGCCGTTGAAGATCTTTCCGAACGTCCGGCCAAACTTATTCGTAACGAATTACAAAGAAGACCAGAATTTGTTGAGAAGATGGATAATTCTGGCGTCACTGCAATTAGAAAAAATATTCACAAGTGCAGAACTGCAAAACTACCCTGCATACCAAAAAGTGCCGGTGAAGTTCATTCTGTTTTGGAGAAGATTTCGAGCGAAACAGTAAAAAAGGAACCTTTTCTGCTTTTCAACGATCCCGAAATTAATATCGTCGTGTTTTCGTGTTACACAAATTTTCGTTTCTTGTGTACTGTGGACACCATCTACATGGATGGGACATTTAAATACTGTCCAAAATATTTCTACCAGTGTTTTACGATACATGGTTATAAGAATGGACAGTATATACCCTTGATATTTAGTTTATTACCAGGAAAATTGTCGCAGACGTATGTGTCATTGTTCAATTTTATTAAAACTAAGTGCGTTGAATGGGGTTTGAATTTCACTCCAAAAGTAGTGATAGTAGATTTGGAAATTGCCATTCATTCTGCTTTAAAAGAAGTATGGCCTGACGTTACAGTGTACGGATGTTTATTTCACGTGTGCCAGGCCTGGTACAGGAATATCTTACGTCTTGGACTTTCTAAGGACTATGGCGACCGGCAATCGGAAGTAGGAAAGTGGTTGCATTATTTATTTGGTTTGCCATTTTTAATGCCAAATCATGTTGGTGACTGTTTCGTAGATTTTTTGACTTGGAGACCTAACGATAGTCGCCTTGATTTATATACAGATTATCTGGTTCAAAACTTTTTATCCGAAAATTCCAAGTTT